>JBBPBR010000440.1:0-34422 GCA_037974775.1 Cicer pinnatifidum
TCCTCCCTAGGCTTATTCTTTTCCAATTAGGGTTTTTAACCAATCTTGTGCATCCAATAAGTTCATTTGTGTCATTGGATGAACATTTAGGTCATTTTCGTCCTCCCAAGGCTTATTCTTGTCCAATTAGGGTTTCTAACCAATCTTGTGCATCCAATAGGTGTGTTTGTGTCATTGGATGAACATTTAGGTCATTTTCGTCCTCCCTAGTCTTATTCTTGTCCAATTAGGGTTTTAAGTAATCTTGTGCATCCAATAAGTTCAGTTGTGTCATTGGACGAATATTTAGGTCATTTTCATCCTCCCTAGGCTTATTCTTGTCCAATTAGGGTTTCTAAACAATCTTGTGAATCCAATAGGTGTGTTTGTGTCATTGGATGAACATTTAGGTCATTTTTGTCCTTCCTAGGCTTATTCTTGTCCAATTAGGGTTTTTAACCAATCTTGTGGATCCAATAAGTTCATTTGTGTCATTGGATTAACATTTAGGTCATTTTCGTCCTTGCTAGGCTTATTCTTGTCCAATTAGGGTTTCTAACAAATCTTGTGCATCCAATAGGTGTGTATGTGTCATTGGATGAACATTTAGGTTATTTTCGTCCTCCCTAGTCTTATTCTTGTCCAATTAGGGTTTTAAGCAATCTTGTGCATCCAATAAGTTCATTTGTATCATTGGATGAATATTTAGGTCATTTTCATCCTGCCTAGGCATATTCTTGTCCAATTAGGGTATCAAACCAATCTTGTGCATCCAATAGGTGTGTTTATGTCATTGGATGAACATTTAGGTAACTTTCGTCCTCCCTAGTCTTATTCTTGTCCAATTAGGGTTTTAAGCAATCTTGTGCATCCAATAAGTTCATTTGTGTCATTGGATTAACATTTAGGTCATTTTCGTCCTCCCTAGGCTTATTCTTGTCCAATTAGGGTTTCTAACCAATCTTGTGCATCCAATAGGTGTGTTTGTGTCATTGGATGAACATTTAGGTCATTTTCGTCCTCCCTAGGCTTATTCTTTTCCAATTAGGGTTTTTAACCAATCTTGTGCATCCAATAAGTTCATTTGTGTCATTGGATTAACATTTAGGTCATTTTCGTCCTCCCTAGGCCTATTCTTGTCCAATTAGGGTTTCTAACCAATCTTGTGCATCCAATAGGTGTGTTTGTGTCATTGGATGAACATTTAGGTCATTTTCGTCCTCCCTAGGCTTATTCTTATCCAATTAGGGTTTTTAACCAATCTTGTGCATCCAATAAGTTCATTTGTGTCATTGGATTAACATTTAGGTCATTTTCGTCCTCCCTAGGCTTATTCTTGTCCAATTAGGGTTTCTAAACAATCATGTGCATCCAATAGGTGTGTTTGTGTCATTGGATGAACATTTAGGTCATTTTCTTCCTCCCTAGGCTTATTCTTGTCCAATTAGGGTTTTTAACCAATCTTGTGCATCCAATTGGTGTGTTTAGTCATTTGATGAACATTTAGGTTATTTTCGTCCTCCCTAGGCTTATTCTTGTCCAATTAGGGTTTTTAACCAATCTTGTGCATCCAATAAGTTCATTTGTGTCATTGGATTAACATTTAGGTCATTTTCGTCCTCCCTAGGCTTATTCTTGTCCAATTAGGGTTTCTAACCAATCTTGTGGCTCCAATAGGTGTGTTTGTGTCATTGGATGAACATTTAGGTCATTTTCGTCCTCCCTAGGCTTATTCTTGTCCAATTAGGGTTTTTAACCAATCTTGTGCATCCAATAAGTTCATTTGTGTCATTGGATGAACATTTAGGTCATTTTCGTCCTCCTAAGGCTTATTCTTGTTCAATTAGGATATCTAACCAATCTTGTGCTTCCAATAGGTGTGTTTGTGTCATTGGATGAACATTTAGGTCATTTTCGTCCTCCCTAGGCTTATTCTTGTCCAATTAGGGTTTTTAACCAATCTTGTGCATCCAATAAGTTCATTTGTGTCATTGGATTAACATTTAGGTCATTTTCGTCCTCCCTAGGCTTATTCTTGTCAAATTAGGGTTTTTAACCAATCTTGTGCATCTAATAGGTGTGTTTGGGTCATTGGATGAACATTTAGGTCATTTTCGTCCTCCCTAGGCTTATTCTTGTCCAATTAGGGTTTTTAACCAATCTTGTGCATCCAATAAGTTCATTTGTGTCATTGGATGAATAGTTAGGTCATTTTCGTCCTCCCTAGGCTTATTCTTGTCCAATTACGGTTTTTAACCAATCTTGTGCATCCAATAGGTGTGTTTGTGTCATTGGATGAACATTTAGGTCATTTTCGTCCTCCCTAGGCTTATTCTTGTCCAATTAGGGTTTCTAACCAATCTTGTGCATCCAATAGGAGTGTTTGTGTCATTGGATGAACATTTAGGTCACTTTCGTCCTCCCTAGGCTTATTCTTGTCCAATTAGGGTTTTTAAGCAATCTTGTGCATCCAATAAGTTCATTTGTGTCATTGGATGAACATTTAGGTCATTTTCGTCCTCCCTAGGCTTATTCTTGTCCAATTAGGGTTTTTAACCAATCTTGTGCATCCAATAAGTTCATTTGTGTCATTGGATGAACATTTAGGTCATTTTCGTCCTCCCTAGGCTTATTCTTGTCCAATTAGGGTTTTTAACCAATCTTGTGCATCCAATAGGTGTGTTTGTGTCATTGGATGAACATTTAGGTCATTTTCGTCCTCCCTAGGCTTATTCTTGTCCAATTAGGGTTTCTAACCAATCTTGTGCATCCAATAGGTGTGTTTGTGTCATTAGATTAACATTTAGGTCATTTTCGTCCTCCCTAGGCTTATTCTTGTCCAATTAGGGTTTTTAACCAATCTTGTGCATCCAATAAGTTCATTTGTGTCATTGGATGAACATTTAGGTCATTTTCGTCCTCCCTAGTCTTAGTCTTGTCCAATTAGGGTTTTAAGCAATCTTGTGCATCCAATATGTGTGTTTGTGTCATTGGATGAACATTTAGGTCATTTTCGTCCTCCCTAGGCTTATTCTTGTCCAATTTGGGTTTTTAACCAATCTTGTGCATACAATAAGTTCATTTGTGTCATTGGATGAACATTTAGGTCAATTTCGTCCTCCCTAGTCTTATTCTTGTCCAATTAGGGTTTTTATGCAATCTTGTGCATCGAATAAGTTCATTTGTGTCATTGGATGAACATTTAGGTCATTTTCGTCCTCCCTAGGCTTATTCTTGTCCAATTAGGGTTTTTAACCAATCTTGTGCATCCAATAAGTTCATTTGTGTCATTGGATGAACATTTAGGTCATTTTCGTCCTCCCTAGGCTTATTCTTGTCCAATTAGGGTTTTTAACCAATCTTGTGCATCCAATAGGTGTGTTTGTGTCATTGGATGAACATTTAGGTCATTTTCGTCCTCCCTCGGCTTATTCTTGTCCAATTAGGGTTTTTTACCAATCTTGTGCATCCAATAAGTTCATTTGTGTCATTGGATTAACATTTAGGTCATTTTCGTCCTTCCTAGGCTTATTCTTGTCCAATTACGGTTTCTAACCAATCTTGTGCATCAAATAGGTGTGTTTGTGTCATTGGATGAACATTTAGGTCATTTTCGTCCTCCCTAGGCTTATTCTTGTCCAATTAGGGTTTTTAACCAATCTTGTGCATCCAATAAGTTCATTTGTGTCATTGGATGAACATTTAGGTCATTTTCGTCCTCCCTAGGCTTATTCTTGACCAATTAGGGTTTTCAACCAATCTTGTCCATCCAATAAGTTCATTTGTGTCATTGGATGAACATTTAGGTCATTTTCGTCCTCCCTAGGCTTATTCTTGTCCAATTAGGGTTTTTAACCAATCTTGTGCATCCAATAAGTTCATTTGTGTCATTGGATGAACATTTAGGTCATTTTCGTCCTCCCTAGGCTTATTCTTGACCAATTAGGGTTTCTAACCAATCTTGTGCATCCAATAGGTGTGTTTGTGTCATTGGATGAACATTTAGGTCATTTTCGTCCTCCCTAGGCTTATTCTTGTCCAATTAGGGTTTTTAACCAATCTTGTGCATCCACTAGGTGTGTTTGTGTCATTGGATGAACATTTAGGTCATTTTCGTCCTCCCTAGGCTTATTCTTGTCCAATTAGGGTTTTTAACCAATCTTGTGCATCCAATAGGTGTGTTTGTGTCATTGGATGAACATTTAGGTCATTTTCGTCCTCCCTAGGCTTATTCTTGTCCAATTAGGGTTTTTAACCAATCTTGTGCATCCAATAAGTTCATTTGTGTCATTGGATTAACATTTAGGTCATTTTCGTCCTCTGTAGGCTTATTCTTGTCCAATTAGGGTTTTTAACCAATCTTATGCATCCAATAGGTGTGTTTGTGTCATTGGATGAACATTTAGGTCATTTTCGTCCTCCCTAGGCTTATTCTTGTCCAATTAGGGTTTTTAACCAATCTTGTGCATCCAATAAGTTCATTTGTGTCATTGGATTAACATTTAGGTCATTTTCGTCCTTCCTAGGCTTATACTTGTCCCATTAAGGTTTTTAACCAATCTTGTGCATCCAATAAGTTCATTTGTGTCATTGGATGAACATTTAGGTCATTTTCGTCCTCCCTAGGCTTATTCTTGTCCAATTAGGGTTTTTAACCAATCTTGTGCATCCAATAGGTGTATTTGTGTCATTGGATGAACATTTAGGTCATTTTCGTCCTCCCTGGGCTTATTCTTGTCCAATTAGGGTTTTTAAGCAATCTTGTGCATCCAACAAGTTCATTTGTGTCATTGGATGAACATTTAGGTCATTTTCGTCCTCCCTAGGCTTATTCTTGTCCAATTAGGGTTTTTAACCAATCTTGTGCATCCAATAAGTTCATTTGTGTCATTGGATGAACATTTAGGTCATTTTCGTCCTCCCTAGGCTTATTCTTGTCCAATTAGGGTTTTAACCCAATCTTGTGCATCCAATAAGTTCATTTGTGTCATTGGACGAACATTTAGGTCATTTTCGTCCTCCCTAGGCTTATTCTTGTCCAATTAGGGTTTTCAACCAATCTTGTGCATCCAATAAGTTCATTTGTGTCATTGGATGAACATTTAGGTCATTTTCGTTCTCCCTAGTCTTATTCTTGTCCAATTAGGGTTTTTATGCAATCTTATGCATCCAATAGGTGTGTTTGTGTCATTGTAGGAACATTTAGGTCATTTTCGTCCTCCCTAGTCTTATTCTTGTCGAATTAGGGTTTTTATACAATCTTGTGCATCCAATAGGTGTGTTTGTGTCATTGGATGAACATTTAGGTCATTTTCGTCCTCCCTAGGCTTATTCTTGTCCAATTAGGGTTTTTAACCAATCTTGTGCATCCAATAAGTTCATTTGTGTCATTGGATGAACATTTAGGTCATTTTCGTCCTCCCTAGGCTTATTCTTGTCCAATTAGGATTTTTAACCAATCTTGTGCATCCAATAGGTGTTTGTGTCATTGGAGGAACATTTAAGTCATTTTCGTCCTCCCTAGTCTTATTCTTGTCCAATTAGCGTTTTTATGCAATCTTTTGCATCCAATAGGTGTGTTTGTGTCATTGGACGAACATTTAGGTCATTTTCGTCGTCCCTAGGCTTATTCTTGTCCAATTAGGGTTTCTAACCAATCTTGTGCATCCAATAAGTTCATTTGTGTCATTGGATGAACATTTAGGTCATTTTCGTCCTCCCTAGGCTTATTCTTGTCCAATTAGGGTTTTTAACCAATCTTGTGCATCCAATAAGTTCATTTGTGTCATTGGATGAACATTTAGGTCATTTTCGTCCTCCCTAGGCTTATTCTTGTCCAATTAGGGTTTTTAACCAATCTTGTGCATCCAATAAGTTCATTTGTGTCATTGGATGAACATTTAGGTCATTTTAGTCCTCCCTAGGCTTATTCTTGTCCAATTAGGGTTTTTAACCAATCTTGTGCATCCAATAAGTTCATTTGTGACATTGGATGAACATTTAGGTTATTTTCGTCCTCCCTAGGCTTGTTCTTGTCCAATTAGGGTTTTTATGCATTCTTGTGCATCCTATAGGTGTGTTTGTGTCATTGGACGAACATTTAGGTCATTTTCGTCCTCCCTAGGCTTATTCTTGTCCAATTAGGGTTTTTATGCAATCCTGTGCATCCAATAGGTGTGTTTGTGTCATTGGAGGAACATTTAGGTCATTTTCGTCCTCCCTAGTCTAATTCTTGTCGAATTAGGGTTTTTATACAATCTTGTGCATTCAATAGGTGTGTTTGTGTCATTGGATGAACATTTAGGTCATTTTCGTCCTCCCTAGGCTTATTCTTGTCCAATTAGGGTTTTTAACCAATCTTGTGCATCCAATAAGTTCATTTGTGTCATTGGATGAACATTTAGGTCATTTTCGTCCTCCCTAGGCTTATTCTTGTCCAATTAGGGTTTTTAACCAATCTTGTGCATCCAATAAGTTCATTTGTGTCATTGGATGAACATTTAGGTCATTTTCGTCCTCCCTACGCTTATTCTTGTCCAATTAGGGTTTTTAACCAATCGGTGTGTTTGTGTCATTGGACGAACATTTAGGTCATTTTCGTCCTCCCTAGGCTTATTCTTGTTCAATTAGGGTTTTTAACCAATCTTGTGCATCCAATAAGTTCATTTGTGTCATTGGATGAACATTTAGGTCATTTTCGTCCTCCCTAGGCTTATTGTTGTCCAATTAGGGTTTTTAACCAATCTTGTGCATCCAATAGGTGTGTTTATGTCATTGGATGAACATTTAGGTCATTTTCGTCCTCCCTAGGCTTATTCTTGTCCAATTAGGGTTTTTAACCAATCTTGTGCATCCAATAGGTGTGTTTAGTCATTTGATGAACATTTAGGTTATTTTCGTCCTCCCTAGGCTTATTCTTGTCCAATTAGGGTTTTTAACCAATCTTGTGCATCCAATAAGTTCATTTGCGTCATTGGATTAACATTTAGGTCATTTTCGTCCTCCCTAGTCTTATTCTTGTCCAATTAGGGTTTCTAACCAATCTTGTGCATCAAATAGGTGTGTTTGTGTCATTGGATGAACATTTAGGTCATTTTCGTCCTCCCTAGGCTTATTCTTTTCCAATTAGGGTTTTTAACCAATCTTGTGCATCCAATAAGTTCATTTGTGTCATTGGATGAACATTTAGGTCATTTTCGTCCTCCTAAGGCTTATTCTTGTCCAATTAGGGTTTCTAACCAATCTTGTGCATCCAATAGGTGTGTTTGTGTCATTGGATGAACATTTAGGTCATTTTCGTCCTCCCTAGGCTTATTCTTGTCCAATTAGGGTTTTTAACCAATCTTCTGCATCCAATAAGTTCATTTGTTTCATTGGATTAACATTTAGGTCATTTTCCTCCTTCCTAGGCTTATTCTTGTCCAATTAGGGTTTTTAACCAATCTTGTGGATCCAATAAGTTCATTTGTGTCATTGGATTAACATTTAGGTCATTTTCGTCCTTGCTAGGCTTATTCTTGTCCAATTAGGGTTTCTAACCTATCTTGTGCATCCAATAGGTGTGTTTGTGTCATTGAATGAACATTTAGGTCATTTTCGTCCTCCCTAAGCTTATTCTTTTCCAATTAGGGTTTTTAACCAAACTTGTGTATCCAATAAGTTCATTTGTGTCATTGGATGAATAGTTAGGTTATTTTCGTCCTCCCTAGGCTTATTCTTGTCAAATTAGGGTTCCTAACCAATCGTGTGCATCCAATAGGTGTGTTTGTGTCAATGGACGAACATTTAGGTCATTTTCGTCCTCCCTAGGCATATTCTTGTCCGATTAGGGTTTCTAACCAATCTTGTGCATCCAATATGTGTGTTTGTGTCATTGGATGAACATTTAGGTCATTTTCGTCCTCCCTATGTTTATTCTTGTCCAATTAGGGTTTTTAACCAATCTTGTGGATCCAACAAGTTCATTTGTGTCATTGGATGAATAGTTAGGTCATTTTCGTCCTCCCTAGGCTTATTCTTGTGCAATTAGGGTTTCTAACCAATCTTGTGCATCCAATAGGTGTGTTTAGTCATTTGATGAACATTTAGGTTATTTTCGTCCTCCCTAGGCTTATTCTTGTCCAATTAGGGTTTTTAACCAATCTTGTGCATCCAATAAGTTCATTTGTGTCATTGGATGAACATTTAGGTCATTTTCGTCCTCCCTAGGCATATTCTTGTCCAATTAGGGTTTCTAACCGATCTTGTGCATCCAATAGGTGTGTTTGTGTCATTGGATGAACATTTAGGTCATTTTCGTCCTCCCTAGGCTTATTCTTGTCCAATTAGGGTTTTTTAACCAATCTTTTGCATCCAATAAGTTCATTTGTGTCATTGGATGAATAGTAAGGTCATTTTCGTCCTCCCTAGGCTTATTCTTGTCCAATTAGGGTTTCTAACCAATCTTGTGCATCCAATAGGTGTGTTTAGTCATTTGATGAACATTTAGGTTATTTTCGTCCTCCCTAGGCTTATTCTTGTCCAATTAGGGTTTTTATCCAATCTTGTGCATCCAATAAGTTCATTTGTGTCATTGGATTAACATTTAGGTCATTTTCGTCCTCCCTTATCTTATTCTTGTCCAATTAGGGTTTCTAACCAATCTTGTGCATCCAATAGGTGTGTTTGTGTCATTGGATGAACATTTAGGTCATTTTCGTCCTCCCTAGGCTTATTCTTGTCCAATTAGGGTTTTTAACCAATCTTGTGCATCCAATAAGTTCATTTGTGTCATTGGATGAACATTTAGGTCATTTTCGTCATCCCAAGGTTTATTCTTGTCCAATTAGGGTTTCTAACCAATCTTGTGCATCCAATAGGTGTGTTTGTGTCATTGGATGAACATTTAGGTCATTTTCGTCCTCCCTAGGCTTATTCTTGTCCAATTAGGGTTTTTAACCAATCTTGTGCATCCAATAAGTTCATTTGTGTCATTGGATGAACATTTAGGTCATTTTCGTCATCCCAAGGCTTATTCTTGTCCAATTAGGGTTTCTAACCAATCTTGTGCATCCAATAGGTGTGTTTGTGTCATTGGATGAACATTTAGGTCATTTTCGTCCTCCCTAGGCTTATTCTTGTCCAATTAGGGTTTTTAACCAATCTTGTGCATCCAATAAGTTCATTTGTGTCATTGGATGAACATTTAGGTCATTTTCGTCATCCCAAGGTTTATTCTTGTCCAATTAGGGTTTCTAACCAATCTTGTGCATCCAATAGGTGTGTTTGTGTCATTGGATGAACATTTAGGTCATTTTCGTCCTCCTTAGTCTTATTCTTGTCCAATTAGGGTTTTAACCAATCTTGTGCATCCAATAAGTTCATTTGTGTCATTGGATGAATAGTTAAGTCATTTTCGTCCTCCCTAGGCTTATTCTTGTCAAATTAGGGTTTCTAACCAATCTTGTGCATCCAATAGGTGTGTTTGTGTCATTGGATGAACATTTAGGTCATTTTCGTCCTCCCTAGGCTTATTCTTGTCCAATTAGGGTTTTTAACCAATCTTGTGCATCCAATAAGTTCATTTGTGTCATTGGATTAACATTTAGGTCATTTTCGTCATCCCAAGGCTTATTCTTGTCCAATTAGGGTTTCTAACCAATCTTGTGCATCCAATAGGTGTGTTTGTGTCATTGGATGAACATTTAGGTCATTTTCGTCCTCCTTAGTCTTATTCTTGTCCAATTAGGGTTTTAACCAATCTTGTGCATCCAATAAGTTCATTTGTGTCATTGGATGAATAGTTAAGTCATTTTCGTCCTCCCTAGGCTTATTCTTGTCAAATTAGGGTTTCTAACCAATCTTGTGCATCCAATAGGTGTGTTTGTGTCATTGGATGAACATGTAGATCATTTTCGTCCTCCCTAGTCTTATTCTTGTCCAATTAGGGTTTTAAGCAATCTTGTGCATCCAATAAGTTCATTTGTGTCATTGGATGAATAGTTAGGTTATTTTCGTCCTCCCTAGGCTTATTCTTGTCAAAGCAGGGTTTCTAACCAATCTTGTGCATCCAATAGGTGTGTTTGTGTCATTGGATGAACATTTAGGTCATTTTCGTCCTCCCTTGGCTTATTCTTGTCCAATTAGGGTTTTTAACCAATCTTGTGAATCCAATAGGTGTGTTTGTGTCATTGGATGAACATTTAGGTCATTTTCGTCCTCCCTAGGCTTATTCTTTTCCAATTAGGGTTTTTAACCAATCTTGTGCATCCAATAAGTTCATTTGTGTCATTGGATTAACATTTAGGTCATTTTCGTCCTCCCTAGGCTTATTCTTGTCCAATTAGGGTTTCTAACCAATCTTGTGCATCCAATAGGTGTGTTTGTGTCATTGGATGAACATTTAGGTCATTTTCGTCCTCCCTAGGCTTATTCTTGTCCAATTAGGGTTTTTAACCAATCTTGTGCATCCAATAAGTTCATTTGTGTCTTTGGGTGAACATTTAGGTCATTTTCGTCCTTCCTAGGCTTATTATTGTCCAATTAGGGTTTCTAACCAATCTTGTGCATCCAATAGGTGTGTTTAGTCATTTGATGAACATTTAGGTTATTTTCGTCCTCCCTAGGCTTATTCTTGTCCAATTAGGGTTTTTAACCAATCTTGTGCATCCAATAAGTTCATTTGTGTCATTGGATTAACATTTAGGTCATTTTCGTCCTCCCTAGGCTTATTCTTGTCCAATTAGGGTTTCTAACCAATCTTGTGCATCCAATAGGTGTGTTTGTGTCATTGGATGAACATTTAGGTCATTTTCGTCCCCGCTAGGCTTATTCTTGTCCAATTAGGGTTTTTAACCAATCTTGTGCATCCAATCAGTTCATTTGTGTCATTGGATTAACATTTAGGTCATTTTCGTCCTCCCTAGGCTTATTCTTGTCCAATTAGGGTTTCTAACCAATCTTGTGCATCCAATAGGTGTGTTTAGTCATTTGATGAACATTTAGGTTATTTTCGTCCTCCCTAGGCTTATTCTTGTCCAATTAGGGTTTTTAACCAATCTTGTGCATCCAATAAGTTCATTTGTGTCATTGGATTAACATTTAGGTCATTTTCGTCCTCCCTAGGCTTATTCTTGTCCAATTAGGGTTTCTAACCAATCTTGTGCATCCAATAGGTGTGTTTGTGTCATTGGATGAACATTTAGGTCATTTTCGTCCTCCCTAGTCTTATTCTTGTCCAATTAGGGTTTTAAGCAATCTTGTACATCCAATAAGTTCATTTGTGTCATTGGATGAATATTTAGGTCTTTTTCATCCTCCCTAGGCATATTCTTGTCCAATTAGGGTTTTAAGCAATCTTGTGCATCCAATAAGTTCAATTGTGTCATTGGATGAACATTTAGGTCATTTTCGTCCTCCCTAGGCTTATTCTTGTCCAATTATGGTTTTTAACCAATCTTGTGCATCCAATAAGTTCATTTGTGTCATTGGATTAACATTTAGGTCATTTTCGTCCTCCCTAGGCTTATTCTTGTCCAATTAGGGTTTCTAAACAATCTTGTGCATCCAATAGGTGTGTTTGTGTCATTGGATGAACATTTAGGTCATTTTCGTCCTCCCTAGGCTTATTCTTGTCCAATTAGGGTTTATAACCAATCTTGTGCATCCAATAAGTTCATTTGTGTCATTGGATGAACATTTAGGTCATTTTCGTCCTCCCTAGTCTTATTCTTGTCCAATTAGGGTTTTTATGCAATCTTGTGCATCCAATAGGTGTGTTTGTGTCATTGGACGAACATTTAGGTCATTTTCGTCCTCCCTAGGCTTATTCTTGTCCAATTAGGATTTTTAACCAATCTTGTGCATCCAATAGGTGTGTTTGTGTCATTGGATGAACATTTAGGTCATTTTCGTCCTCCCTAGGCTTATTTTTGTCCAATTAGGGTTTTTAACCAATCTTGTGCATCCAATAAGTTCATTTGTGTCATTGGATGAACATTTAGGTCATTTTCGTCATCCCTAGTCTTATTCTTGTCCAATTAGGGTTTTTATGCAATCTTGTGCATCCAATAGGTGTGTTTGTGTCACTAGAGGAACATTTAGGTCATTTTCGTCCTCCCTAGTCTTATTCTTGTCCAATTAGGGTTTTTATGCAATCTTGTGCATCCAATAGGTGTGTTTGTGTCATTGGACGAACATTTAGGTCATTTTCGTCCTCCCTAGGCTTATTCTTGTCCAATTAGGGTTTTTAACCAACCTTGTGCATCCAATAAGTTCATTTGAGTCATTGGAGGAACATTTAGGTCATTTTCGTCCTCCCTAGTCTTATTCTTGTCCAATTAGGGTTTTTATGCAATCTTGTGCATCCAATAGGTGTATTTGTGTCATTGGACAAACATTTAGGTCATTTTCGTCCTCCCTAGGCTTATTCTTGTCCAATTAGGGTTTTTAACCAATCTTGTGCATCCAATAAGTTCATTTGTGTCATTGGATGAACATTTAGGTCATTTTCCTCCTCCCTAGGCTTATTCTTGTCCAATTAGGGTTTCTAACCAATCTTGTGCATCCAATAGGTGTGTTTGTGTCATTGGATGAACATTTAGGTCATTTTCGTCCTCCCTAGGCTTATTCTTGTCCAATTAGGATTTTAAGCAATCTTGTGCATCCAATAAGTTCATTTGTGTCATTGGATGAATATTTAGGTCATTTTCTTCCTCCCTAGGCTTATTCTTGTCCAATTAGGGTTTTAAGCAATCTTGTGCATCCAATAAGTTCATTTGTGTCATTAGATTAACATTTAGGTCATTTTCGTCCTCCCTAGGCTTATTCTTGTCGAATTAGGGTTTTTAACCAATCTTGTGCATCCAATAGGTGTGTTTGTGTCATTGGATGAACATTTAGGTCATTTTCGTCCTCCCTAGGCTTATTCTTGTCCAATTAGGGTTTTTAACCAATCTTGTGCATCCAATAAGTTCATTTGTTTCATTGGATTAACATTTAGGTCATTTTCCTCCTTCCTAGGCTTATTCTTGTCCAATTAGTGTTTCTAACCAATCTTGTGCATCCAATAGGTGTGTTTGTGTCATTGGATGAACATTTAGGTCATTTTCGTCCTCCCTAGGCTTATTCTTGTCCAATTAGGGTTTTTAACCAATCTTGTGCATCCAATAAGTTCATTTGTGTCATTGGATTAACATTTAGGTCATTTTCATCCTTCCTAGGCTTATTCTTGTCCAATTAGGGTTTCTAACCAATCTTGTGCATCCAATAGGTGTGTTTGTGTCATTGGATGAACATTTAGGTCATTTTCGTCCCCCCTAGGCTTATTCTTGTCCAATTAGGGTTTTTAACCAATCTTGTGCATCCAATAAGTTCATTTGTGTCATTGGATGAACATTTAGGTCATTTTCGTCCTCCCTAGGCTTATTCTTGTCCAATTTGGGTTTTTAACCAATCTTGTACATCCAATAGGTGTGTTTGTGTCATTGGATGTACATTTAGGTCATTTTCATCCTCCCTAGGCTTATTCTTGTCCAATTAGGGTTTTTAACCAATCTTGTGCATCCAATAATTTCATTTGTGTCATTGGATGAACATTTAGGTCATTTTCGTCCTTCCAAGGCATATTATTTTCCAATTAGGGTTTCTAACCAATCTGGTGCATCCAATAGGTGTGTTTGTGTCATTTGATGAACATTTAGGTCATTTTCGTCCTCCCTATGCTTATTCTTGTCCAATTAGGGTGTTTAACCAATCTTGTGCATCCAATAGGTGTGTTTGTGTCATTGGATGAACATTTAGGTCATTTTCGTCCTCCCTAGGCTTATTCTTGTCCAATTAGGGTTTTTAACCAATCTTGTGCATCCAATAAGTTCATTTGTGTCATTGGGTGAACATTTAGGTCATTTTCGTCCTCCCTAGGCTTATTCTTGTCCAATTAGGGTTTCTAACCAATCTTGTGCATCCAATAGGTGTGTTTAGTCATTTGATGAACATTTAGGTTATTTTCGTCGTCCCTAGGCTTATTCTTGTCCAATTAGGGTTTTTAACCAATCTTGTGCATCCAATAAGTTCATTTGTGTCATTGGATTAACATTTAGGTCATTTTCGTCCTCCCTAGGCTTATTCTTGTCCAATTAGGGTTTCTAACCAATCTTGAGCATCCAGTAGGTGTGTTTGTGTCATTGGATGAACATTTAGGTCATTTTCATCCTCCCAAGGCTTATTCTTGTCTAATTAGGGTTTTTAACCAATCTTGTGCATCCAATAAGTTCATTTGTGTCATTGGATTACTATTTAGGTCATTTTCGTCCTCCCTAGGCTTATTCTTGTCCAATTAGGGTTTCTAACCAATCTTGTGCATCCAATAGGTGTGTTTGTGTCATTGGATGAACATTTAGGTCATTTTCGTCCTCCCTAGGCTTATTCTTGTCCCATTAGGGTTTTTTACCAATCTTGTGCATCCAATAAGTTCATTTGTGTCATTGGATGAACATTTAGGTCATTTTCGTCCTCCCAAGGCTTATTCTTGTCCAATTAGGGTTTCTAACCAATCTTGTGCATCCAATAGGTGTGTTTGTGTCATTGGATGAACATTTAGGTCATTTTCGTCCTCCCTAGTCTTATTCTTGTCAAATTAGGGTTTTAAGCAATCTTGTGCATCCAATAAGTTCATTTGTGTCATTGGATTAACATTTAGGTCATTTTCGTCCTCCCTAGGCTTATTTTTGTCCAATTAGGGTTTCTAACCAATCTTGTGCATCCAATAGGTGTGTTTGTGTCATTGGATGAACATTTAGGTCATTTTCGTCCTCCCTAGGCTTATTCTTGTCCAATTAGGGTTTTTAACCAATCTTGTGCATCCAAGAAGTTCATTTGTGTCATTGGATGAACATTTAGGTCATTTTCGTCCTCCCAAGGCTTATTCTTGTCCAATTAGGGTTTCTAACCCATCTTGTGCATCCAATAGGTGTGTTTGTGTCATTGGATGAACATTTAGGTCATTTTCGTCCTCCCTATGCTTATTCTTGTCCAAATAGGGTTTTTAACAAATCTTGTGCATCCAATAGGTGTGTTTGTGTCATTGGATGAACATTTAGGTCATTTTCGTCCTCCCTAGGCTTATTCTTGTCCAATTAGGGTTTTTAACCAATCTTGTGCATCCAATAAGTTCATTTGTGTCATTGGGTGAACATTTAGGTCATTTTCGTCCTCCCTAGGCTTATTCTTGTCCAATTAGGGTTTCTAACCAATCTTGTGCATCCAATAGGTGTGTTTGTGTCATTGGATGAACATTTAGGTCATTTTCGTACTCCCCATGCTTATTCTTGTCCATTTAGGGTTTCTAACCAATCTTGTGCATCCAATAGGTGTGTTTGTGTCATTGGATGAACATTTAGGCCATTTTCGTCCTCCCTATGCTTATTCTTGTCCAATTAGGGTTTTTAACGAATCTTGTGCATCCAATAGGTGTGTTTGTGTCATTGGATGAACATTTAGGTCATTTTCGTCCTCCCTAGGCTTATTCTTGTCCAATTAGGGTTTTTAACCAATCTTGTGCATCCAATAAGTTCATTTGTGTCATTGGGTGAACATTTAGGTCATTTTCGTCCTCCCTAGGCTTATTCTTGTCCAATTAGGGTTTCTAACCAATCTTGTGCATCCAATAGGTGTGTTTGTGTCATTGGATGAACATTTAGGTCATTTTCGTCCTCCCTAGTCTTATTCTTGTCCAATTAGGGTTTTAAGCTATCTTGTTCATCCAATAAGTTCATTTGTGTCATTGGATGAATAGTTAGGTCATTTTCGTCCTCCCTAGGCTTATTCTTGTCCAATTAGGGTTTCTAACCATTCTTGTGCATCAAATAGGTGTGTTTAGTCATTTGATGAACATTTAGGTTATTTTCGTCCTCCCTAGGCTTATTCTTGTCCAATTAGGGTTTTTAACCAATCTTGTGCATCCAATAAGTTCATTTGTGTCATTGGATTAACATTTAGGTCATTTTCGTCCTCCCTAGGCTTATTCTTGTCCAATTAGGGTTTCTAACCAATCTTGTGCATCCAATAGGTGTGTTTGTGTCATTGGATGAACATTTAGGTCATTTTCGTCCTCCCTAGGCTTATTCTTTTCCAATTAGGGTTTTTAACCAATCTTGTGCATCCAGTAAGTTCATTTGTGTCATTGGATGAACATTTAGGTCATTTTCGTCCTCCCTAGGCTTATTCTTGTCAAATTAGGGTTTCTAACCAATCGTGTGCATCCAATAGGTGTGTTTGTGTCATTGGATGAACATTTAGGTCATTTTCGTCCTCCCTAGGCTTATTCTTGTCCAATTAGGGTTTCTAAACAATCTTGTGTATCCAATAGGTGTGTTTGTGTCATTGGATGAACATTTAGGTCATTTTCGTCCTCCCTAGGCTTATTCTTGTCCAATTAGGGTTTTTAACCAATCTTGTGCATCCAATAAGTTCATTTGTGTCATTGGATTAACATTTAAGTCATTTTCGTCCTCCCTAGGCTTATTCTTGTCCAATTAGGGTTTCTAAACAATCTTGTGCATCCAATAGGTGTGTTTGTGTCATTGGATGAACATTTAGGTCATTTTCGTCCTCCCTAGGCTTATTCTTGTCCAATTAGGGTTTCTAACCAATCTTGTGCATCCAATAGGTGTGTTTAGCCATTTGATGAACATAGGTTATTTTCGTCCTCCCTAGGCTTATTCTTGTCCAAATAGGGTTTTTAACCAATCTTGTGCATCCAATAAGTTCATTTGTGTCATTGGATTAACATTTAGGTCATTTTCGTCCTCCCTAGGCTTATTCTTGTCCAATTAGGGTTTCTAAACAATCTTGTGCATCCAATAGGTGTGTTTGTGTCATTGGATGAACATTTAGGTCATTTTCTTCCTCCCTAGGCTTATTCTTGTCCAATTAGGGTTTTTAACCAATCTTGTGCATCCAATAAGTTCATTTGTGTCATTGGATGAACATTTAGGTCATTTTCGTCCTCCTAAGGCGTATTCTTGTCCAATTAGGGTTTCTAACCAATCTTGTGCATCCAATAAGTTCATTTGTGTCATTGGATGAATAGTTAGGTCATTTTCGTCCTTCCTAGGCTTATTCTTGTCCAATTAGGGTTTTTAACCAATCTTGTGGATCCAATAAGTTCATTTGTGTCATTGGATTAACATTTAGGTCATTTTCTTCCTTGCTAGGCTTATTCTTGTCCAATTAGGGTTTCTAAACAATCTTGTGCATCCAATAGGTGTGTTTGTGTCATTGGTTGAACATTTAGGTTATTTTCGTCCTCCCTAGTCTTATTCTTGTCCAATTAGGGTTTTAAGCAATCTTGTGCATCCAATAAGTTCATTTGTATCATTGGATGAATATTTAGGTCATTTTCATCCTCCCTAGGCATATTCTTGTCCAATTAGGGTTTCAAACCAATCTTGTGCATCCAATTGGTGTGTTTGTGTCATTGGATGAACATTTAGGTCATTTTCGTCCTCCCTAGTCTTATTCTTGTCCAATTAGAGTTTTAAGCAATCTTGTGCATCCAATAAGTTCATTTGTGTCATTGGATGAATATTTAGGTCATTTTCGTCCTCCCTAGGCTTATTCTTGTCCAATTAGGGTTTCTAACCAATCTTGTGCATCCAATAGGTGTGTTTGTGTCATTGGATGAACATTTAGGTCATTTTCGTCCTCCCTATGCTTATTCTTGTCCAATTAGGTTTTTTAACCAATCTTGTGCATCCAATAGGTGTGTTTGTGTCATTGGATGAACATTTAGGTCATTTTCGTCCTCCCTAGGCTTATATTCTTGTCCAATTAGGGTTTTTAACCAATCTTGTGCATCCAATAAGTTCATTTGTGTCATTGGATTAACATTTAGGTCATTTTCGTCCTCCCTAGGCTTATTCTTGTCCAATTAGGGTTTCTAACCAATCTTGTGCATCCAATAGGTGTGTTTGTGTCATTGGATGAACATTTAGGTCATTTTCGTCCTCCCTAGGCTTATTCTTTTCCAATTAGGGTTTTTAACCAATCTTGTGCATCCAATAAGTTCATTTGTGTCATTGGATGAACATTTAGGTCATTTTCGTCCTCCCAAGGCTTATTCTTGTCCAATTAACGTTTCTAACCAATCTTGTGCATCCAATAGGTGTGTTTGTGTCATTGGATGAACATTTAGGTCATTTTCGTCCTCCCTAGTCATATTCTTGTCCAATTAGGGTTTTAAGCAATCTTGTGCATCCAATAAGTTCATTTGTGTCATTGGATGAACATTTAGGTCATTTTCGTCCTCCCTAGGCTTATTCTTGTCCAATTAGGGTTTTTAAGCAATCTTGTGCATTCAATAAGTTCATTTGTGTCATTGGATGAACATTGAGGTCATTTTTGTCCTCCCTAGGCATATTCTTTTCCAATTAGGGTTTTTAAGCAATCTTGTGCATCCAATAAGTTCATTTGTGTCATTGGATGAACATTTAGGTCATTTTTGTCCTCCCTAGGCTTATTCTTGTCCAATTAGGGTTTCTAACCAATCTTGTGCATCCAATAGGTGTGTTTGTGTCATTGGACGAACATTTAGGTCATTTTCGTCCTCCCTAGGCTTATTCTTGTCCAATTAGGGTTTTTAACCAATCTTGTGCATCCAATAAGTTCATTTGTGTCATTGGATGAACATTTAGATCATTTTCCTCCTCCCTAGGCTTATTCTTGTTCAATTAGGGTTTTTATGCAATCTTGTGCATCCAATAGGTGTGTTTGTGTCGTTGGACGAACATTTAGGTCATTTTCGTCCTCCCTAGGCTTATTCTTGTCCAATTAGGGTTTTTATGCAATCTTGTGCATCCAATAGGTGTGTTTGTGTCATTGGACGAACATTTAGGTCATTTTCGTCCTCCCTAGGCTTATTCTTGTCCAATTAGGGTTTTTATGCAATCTTGTGCATCCAATAGGTTCATTTGTGTCATTGGATGAACATTTAGGTCATTTTCGTCCTCCCTAGGCTTATTCTTGTCCAATTAGGGTTTTTAACCAATCTTGTGCATCCAATAGGTGTATTTGTGTCATTGGATGAACATTTAGGTCATTTTCGTCCTCCATGGGCTTATTCTTGTCCAATTAGGGTTTTTAAGCAATCTTGTGCATCCAATAAAATCATTTGTGTCATTGGATGAACATTTAGGTCATTTTCGTCCTCCCTAGGCTTATTCTTGTCCAATTAGGGTTTTTAACCAATCTTGTGCATCCAATAAGTTCATTTGTGTCATTGGATGAACATTTAGGTCATTTTCGTCCTCCCTAGGCTTATTCTTGTCCAATTAGGGTTTCTAACCAATCTTGTGCATCCAATAAGTTCATTTGTGTCATTGGATGAACATTTAGGTCATTTTCGTCCTCCCAAGGCTTATTCTTGTCCAATTAGGATTTTTAACCAATCTTGTGCATCCAATAAGTTCATTTGTGTCATTGGATGAACATTTAGGTCATTTTCGTCCTCCCTAGGCTTATTCTTGTCCAATTAGGGTTTTTAAGCAATCTTGTGCATCCAATAAGTTCATTTGTGTCATTGGATGAACATTTAGATCATTTTCGTCCTCCCTAGGCATATACTTGTCCAATTAGGGTTTCTAACCAATCTTGTGCATCCAATAGGTGTGTTTGTGTCTCATTGGATGAACATTTAGGTCATTTTCGTCCTCCCTAGTCTTATTCTTGTCCAATTAGGGTTTTAAGCAATCTTGTGCATCCAATAAGTTCATTTGTGTCATTGGATTAAGATTTAAGTCATTTTCGTCCTCCCTAGGCTTATTCTTGTTCAATTAGGGTTTCTAACCAATCTTGTGCATCCAATAGGTGTGTTTGTGTCATTGGATGAACATTTAGGTCATTTTCGTCCTCCCTAGTCTTATTCTTGTCCAATTATGGTTTTAAGCAATCTTGTGCATCCAATAAGTTCATTTGTGTCATTGGATTAAGAATTAAGTAATTTTTGTCCTCCCTAGGCTTATTCTTGTCCAATTAGGGTTTTTAACCAATCTTGTGCATCCAATAAGTTCATTTGTGTCATTGGATGAACATTTAGGTCATTTTCGTCCTCCCAAGGCTTATTCTTGTCCAATTAGGGTTTCTAACCAATCTTGTGCATCCAATAGGTGTGTTTGTGTCATTGGAAGAACATTTAGGTCATTTTCGTCCTCCCTAGGCTTATTCTTGTCCAATTAGGGTTTTTAACCAATCTTGTGCATCCAATAAGTTCATTTGTGTCATTGGATTAACATTTAGGTCATTTTCGTCCTCCCTAGGCTTATTCTTGTCCAATTAGGGTTTCTAACCAATCTTGTGCATCCAATAGGGTTGTTTGTGTCATTGGATGAACATTTAGGTCATTTTCGTCCTCCCTAGGCTTATTCTTGTCCAATTAGGGTTTTTAACCAATCTTGTGCATCCAATAAGTTCATTTGTGTCATTGGATTAACATTTAGGTCATTTTCGTCCTTCCTAGGCTCATTCTTGTGCAATTAGGGTTTCTAACCAATCTTGTGCATCCAATAGGTGTGTTTGTGTCATTGGATGAACATTTAGGTCATTTTCGTCCTCCCTAGGCTTATTCTTGTCCAATTAGGGTTTTTAACCAATCTTGTGCATCCAATAAGTTCATTTGTGTCATTGGATTAACATTTAGGTGATTTTCGTCCTTCCTAGTCTTATTCTTGTCCAATTAGGGTTTCTAACCAATCTTGTGCATCCAATAGGTGTGTTTGTGTCATTGGATGAACATTTAGGTCATTTTCGTCCTCCCTAGGCTTATTCTTGTCCAATTAGCGTTTTTAACCAATCTTGTGCATCCAATAAGTTCATTTGTGTCATTGGATGAACATTTAGGTCATTTTCGTCCTCCCTAGGCTTATTCTTGTCCAATTAGGGTTTCTAACCAATCTTGTGCATCCAATAAGTTCATTTGTGTCATTGGATGAACATTTAGGTCATTTTCGTCATCCCTAGGCTTATTCTTGACCAATTAGGGTTTTTAACCAATCTTGTGCATCCAATAGGTGTGTTTGTGTCATTGGATGAACATTTAGGTCATTTTCGTCCCCCCTAGGCTTATTCTTGTCCAATTAGGGTTTCTAACCAATCTTGTGCATCCAATAGGTGTATTTGTGTCATTGGATGAACATTTAGGTCATTTTCGTCCTCCCTAGGATTATTCTTGTCTAATTAGGGTTTTTAAGCAATCTTGTGCATCCAGTAAGTTCATTTGTGTCATTGGATGAACATTTAGGTCATTTTCGTCCTCCCTAGGCTTATTCTTGTCCAATTAGGGTTTTTAAGCAATCTTGTGCATCCAATAGGTGTGTTTGTGTCATTGGATGAACATTTAGGTCATTTTCGTCCTCCCTAGGCTTATTCTTGTCCAATTAGGGTTTTTAACCAATCTTGTGCATCCAATAAGTTCGTTTGTGTCATTGGGTGAACATTTAGGTCATTTTCGTCCTCCCTAGGCTTATTCTTGTCCAATTAGGGTTTTTAACCAATCTTGTGCATCCAATAAGTTCATTTGTGTCATTGGATTAACATTTAGGTCATTTTCGTCCTCCCTAGGCTTATTCTTGTCCAATTAGGGTTTCTAACCAATCTTGTGCATCCAATAGGTGTGTTTGTGTCATTGGATGAACATTTAGGTCATTTTCGTCCTCCCTAGGCTTATTCTTTTCCAATTAGGGTTTTTAACCAATCTTGTGCATCCAGTAAGTTCAATTGTGTCATTGGATGAACATTTAGGTCATTTTCGTCCTCCCTAGGCTTATTCTTGTCAAATTAGGGTTTCTAACCAATCGTGTGCATCCAATAGGTGTGTTTGTGTCATTGGATGAACATTTAGGTCATTTTCGTCCTCCCTAGGCTTATTCTTGTCCAATTACAGTTTCTAACCAATCTTGTGCATCCAATAGGTGTGTTTGTGTCATTGGATGAACATTTAGGTCATTTTCGTCCTCCCTAGGCTTATTCTTGTCCAATTAGGGTTTTTAACCAATCTTGTGCATCCAATAAGTTCATTTGTGTCATTGGATTAACATTTAGGTCATTTTCGTCCTTCCTAGGCTTATTCTTGAACAATTAGGGTTTCTTACCAATCTTGTGCATCCAATAGGTGTGTTTGTGTCATTGGATGAACATTTAGGTCATTTTGGTCCTCCCTAGGCTTACTCTTGTCCAATTAGGGTTTTTAACCAATCTTGTGCATCCAATAAGTTCATTTGTGTCATTGGATTAACATTTAGGTCATTTTCGTCCTTCCTAGGCTTATTCTTGTCCAATTAGGGTTTCTAACCAATCTTGTGCATCCAATAGGTGTGTTTGTGTCATTGGATGAACATTTTGGTCGTTTTCGTCCTCCCTAGTCTTATTCTTGTCCAATTAGGGTTTTAAGCAATCTTGTGCGTCCAATAAGTTCATTTGTGTCATTGAATGAACATTTAGGTCATTTTCGTCCTTCCTAGGCTTATTCTTGTCCAATTAGGGTTTCTAACCAATCTTATGCATCTAATAGGTGTGTTTGTGTCATTGGATGAACATTTAGGTCATTTTCGTCCTCCCTAGGCTTATTCTTGTCCAATTAGGGTTTTTAACCAATCTTGTGCATCCAATAAGTTCATTTGTGTCATTGGATTAACATTTAGGTCATTTTCGTCCTTCCTAGGCTTATTCTTGTCCAATTAGGGTTTCTAACCAATCTTGTGCATCCAATAGGTGTGTTTGTGTCATTGGATGAACATTTAGGTCATTTTCGTCCTCATTAGTCTTATTCTTGTCCAATTAGGGTTTTAACCAATCTTGTGCATCCAATAAGTTCATTTGTGTCATTGGATGAATAGTTAAGTAATTTTCGTCCTCCCTAGGCTTATTCATGTCCAATTTGGGTTTTTAACCAATCTTGTGCATCCAATAGGTGTGTTTGTGTCATTGGATGAACATTTAGGTCATTTTCGTCCTCCCTAGGCTTATTCTTGTCCAATTAGGGTTTTTAACCAATCTTGTGCATCCAATAAGTTCATTTGTGTCATTGGATTAACATTTAGGTCATTTTCGTCCTTCCTAGGCTTATTCTTGTCCAATTAGGGTTTCTAACCAATCTTGTGCATCCAATAGGTGTGTTTGTGTCATTGGATGAACATTTCGGTCATTTTCGTCCTCCCTAGGCTTATTCTTGTCCAATTAGGGTTTTTAACCAATCTTGTGCATCCAATAAGTTCATTTGTGTCATTGGATGAACATTTAGGTCATTTTCGTCCTCCCTAGTCTTATTCTTGTCCAATTAGGGTTTCTAACCAATCTTGTGCATCCAATAGGTGTGTTTAGTCATTTGATGAACATTTAGGTTATTTTCGTCCTCCCTAGGCTTATTCTTGTCCAATTAGGGTTTTTAACCAATCTTGTGCATCCAATAGGTGTGTTTAGTCATTTGATGAACATTTAGGTTATTTTCGTCCTCCCTAGGCTTATTCTTGTCGAATTAGGGTTTTTAACCAATCTTGTGCATCCAATAAGTTCATTTGTGTCATTGGATTAACATTTAGGTCATTTTCGTCCTCCCTAGGCTTATTCTTGTCCAATTAGGGTTTTTAACCAATCTTGTGCATCCAATAAGTTCTTTTGTGTCATTGGATTAACATTTAGGTCATTTTCGTCCTCCCTAGGCTTATTCTTGTCCAATTAGGGTTTCTAACCAATCTTGTGCATCCAATAGGTGTGTTTGTGACATTGGATGAACATTTAGGTCATTTTCGTCCTCCCTAACCTTATTCTTGTCCCATTAGGGTTTTTAACGAATCTTGTGCATCCAATAAGTTCAATTGTGTCATTGGATGAACATTTAGGTCATTTTCGTCCTCCCTAGGCTTATTCTTGTCCAATTAGGGTTTTTAACCAATCTTGTACATCCAATAAGTTCATTTGTGTCATTGGATTAACATTTAGGTCATTTTCGTCCTCCCTAGGCTTATTCTTGTCCAATTAGGGTTTCTAACCAATCTTGTGCATCCAATAGGTGTGTTTGTGTCATTGGATGAACATTTAGGTCATTTTCATCCTCCCTAGTCTTATTCTTGTCCAATTAGGGTTTTAACCAATCTTGTGCATCCAATAAGTTCATTTGTGTCATTGGATGAATATTTAGGTCATTTTCGTCCTCCCTAGGCATATTCTTGTCCAATTAGGGTTTCTAACAAATCTTGTGCATCCAATAGGTGTGTTTGTGTCATTGGATGAACTTTTAGGTCATTTTCGTCCTCCCTAGTCTTATTCTTGTCAAATTAGGGTTTTAAGCAATCTTGTGCGTCCAATAAGTTCATTTGTGTCATTGGATTAACATTTAGGTCATTTTCGTCCTCCCTAGGCTTATTCTTGTCCAATTAGGGTTTCTAACCAATCTTGTGCATCCAATAGGTGTGTTTGTGTCATTGGATGAACATTTAGGTCATTTTCGTCCTCCCTAGGCTTATTCTTGTCCAATTAGGGTTTTTAACCAATCTTGTGCATCCAATAAGTTCATTTGTGTCATTGGATGAACAATTAGGTCATTTTCGTCCACCCTAAGCTTATTCTTGTCCAATTAGGGTTTTTAACCAATCTTATGCATCCAATAAGTTCATTTGTGTCATTGGATGAACATTTAAGTCATTTTCGTCCTCCCTAGGCTTATTCTTGTCCAATTAGGGTTTTTAACCAATCTTGTGCATCCAATAGGTGTGTTTGTGTCATTGGATGAACATTTAGGTCATTTTCGTCCTCCCTAGGCTTATTCTTGTCCAATTAGGGTTTTTAACCAATCTTGTGCATCCAATAAGTTCATTTGTGTCATTGGATGAACATTAATGTCATTTTCGTCCTCCCTAGGCTTATTCTTGTCCAATTAGGGTTTCTAACCAATCTTTTGCATCCAATAGGTGTGTTTGTGTCAGTGGATGAACTTTTAGGTCATTTTCGTCCTCCCTAGGCTTATTCTTGTCCAATTAGGGTTTTTAACCAATCTTGTGCATCCAATAGGTGTGTTTGTGTCATTGGATGAACATTTAGGTCATTTTCGTCCTCCCTAGGCTTATTCTTGTCCAATTAGGGTTTTTAACCAATCTTGTGCATCCAATAGGTGTGTTTGTGTCATTGGATGAACATTTAGGTCATTTTCGTCCTCCCTAGGCTTATTCTTGTCCAATTAGGGTTTTTAACCAATCTTGGGCATCCAATAAGTTCATTTGTGTCATTGGATTAACATTTATGTCATTTTCGTCCTCCCTAGGCTTATTCTTGTCCAATTAGGGTTTCTAACCAATCTTGTGCATCAAATAGGTGTGTTTAGTCATTTGATGAACATTTAGGTTATTTTCGTCCTCCCTAGGCTTATTCTTGTCCAATTAGGGTTTTTAACCAATCTTGTGCATCCAATAAGTTAATTTGTGTCATTGGATTAACATTTAGGTCATTTTCGTCCTCCCTAGGCTTATTCTTGTCCAATTAGGGTTTCTAACCAATCTTGTGCATCCAATAGGTGTGTTTGTGTCATTGGATGAACATTTAGGTCATTTTCGTCCTCCCTAGGCTTATTCTTTTCCAATTATGGTTTTTAACCAATCTTGTGCATCCAAAAGTTCATTTGTGTCATTGGATGATAGTTAGGTCATTTGCGTCATCCCTAGGCTTATTCTTGTCAAATTAGGGTTTCTAACCAATCGTGTGCATCCAATAGGTGTGTTTGTGTCATTGGATGAACATTTAGGTCATTTTCGTCCTCCCTAGGCTTATTCTTGTCCAATTAGGGTTTTTAACCAATCTTGTGCATCCAATAGGTGTGTTTGTGTCATTGGATGAACATTTAGGTCATTTTCGTCCTCCCTAGGCTTATTCTTGTCTAATTAGGGTTTTTAACCAATCTTGTGCATCCAATAGGTGTGTTTGTGTCATTGGATGAACATTTAGATCATTTTTGTCCTCCCTATGCTTATTCTTGTCCAATTAGGGTTTTTAACCAATCTTGTGCATCCAATAGGTGTGTTTGTGACATTGGATGAACATTTAGGTCTTTTTCGTCCTCCCTAGGCTTATTCTTGTCCCATTAGGGTTTTTAACAAATCTTGTGCATCCAATAAGTTCAATTGTGTCATTGGATGAACATTTAGGTCATTTTCGTCCTCCCAAGGCTTATTCTTGTCCAATTAGGGTTTCTAACCAATCTTGTGCATCCAATAGGTGTGTTTGTGTCATTTGATGAACATTTAGGTCATTTTCGTCCTCCCTATGCTTATTCTTGTCCAATTAGGGTTTTTAACCAATCTTGTGCATCCAATAGGTGTGTTTGTGTCATTGGATGAACATTTAGGTCATTTTCGTCCTCCCTAGGCTTATTCTTGTCCAATTAGGGTTTTTAACCAATCTTGTGCATCCAATAAGTTCATTTGTGTCATTGGGTGAACATTTAGGTCATTTTCGTCCTTCCTAGGCTTATTCTTGTCCAATTAGGGTTTCTAACCAATCTTGTGCATCCAATAGGTGTGTTTAGTCATTTGATGAACATTTAGGTTATTTTCGTCCTCCCTCGGCTTATTCTTGTCCAACTAGGGTTTTTAACCAATCTTGTGCATCCAATAAGTTCATTTGTGTCATTGGATTAACATTTAGGTCATTTTCGTCCTCCCTAGGCTTATTCTTGTCCAATTAGGGTTTCTAACCAATCTTGTGCATCCAATAGGTGTGTTTGTGTCATTGGATGAACATTTAGGTCATTTTCGTCCTCCCTAGGCTTATTCTTGTCCAATTAGGGTTTTTAACCAATCTTGTGCATCCAATAAGTTCATTTGTGTCATTGGATTAACATTTAGGTCATTTTCGTCCTTCCTAGGCTTATTCTTGTCCAATTAGGGTTTCTAACCAATCTTGTCCATCCAATAGGTGTGTTTGTGTCATTGGATGAACATTTAGGTCATTTTCGTCCTCCCTATGCTTATTCTTGTCCAATTAGGGTTTTTAACCAATCTTGTGCATCCAATAGGTGTGTTTGTGTCATTGGATGAACATTTAGGTCATTTTCGTCCTCCCTAGGCTTATTCTTGTCCAATTAGAGTTTTTAACCAATCTTGTGCATCCAATAAGTTCATTTGTGTCATTGGATTAACATTTAGGTCATTTTCAACCTCCCTAGGCTTATTCTTATCCAATTAGGGTTTTTAACCAATCTTGTGCATCCAATAGGTGTGTTTGTGTCATTGGATGAACATTTAGGTCATTTTCGTCCTCCCTATGCTTATTCTTGTCCAATTAGGATTTTTAACCAATCTTGTGCATCCAATAGGTGTGTTTGTGTCATTGGATGAACATTTAGGTCATTTTCGTCCTCCCTAGGCTTATTCTTGTCCAATTATGGTTTTTAACCAATCTTGTGCATCCAATAGGTGTGTTTAGTCATTTGATGAACATTTAGGTTATTTTCATCCTCCCTAGGCTTATTCTTGTCGATTTAGGGTTTTTAACCAATCTTGTGCATCCAATAAGTTCATTTGTGTCGTTGGATTAACATTTAGGTCATTTTCGTCCTCCCTAGGCTTATTCTTGTCCAATTAGGGTTTCTAACCAATCTTGTGCATCCAATAAGTTCATTTGTGTCATTGGATGAACATTTAGGTCATTTTCGTCCTCCCAAGGCTTATTCTTGTCCAATTAGGGTTTCTAACCAATCTTGTGCATCCAATAGGTGTGTTTGTGTCATTTGATGAACATTTTGGTCATTTTCGTCCTCCCTATGCTTATTCTTGTCCAATTAGGGTTTTTAACCAATCTTGTGCATCCAATAGGTGTGTTTGTGTCATTGGATGAACATTTAGGTCATTTTCGTCCTCCCTAGGCTTATTCTTGTCCAATTAGGGTTTCTAACCAATCTTGTGCATCCAATAGGTGTGTTTGTGTCATTGGATGAACCTTTAGGTCATTTTCGTCCTCCCTAGGCTTATTCTTGTCCAATTAGGGTTTTTAACCAATCTTGTGCATCCAATAAGTTCATTTGTGTCATTGGATTAACATTTAGGTCATTTTCGTCCTTCCTAGGCTTATTCTTGTCCAATTAGGATTTTTAACCAATCTTGTGCATCCAATAAGTTCATTTGTGTCATTGGATTAACATTTAGGTCATTTTCGTCCTTCCTAGGCTTATTCTTGTCCAATTAGGGTTTCTAACCAATCTTGTGCATCCAATAGGTGTGTTTGTGTCATTGGATGAACATTTAGGTTATTTTCGTCCTCCCTAGTCTTATTCTTGTCCAATTAGGGTTTTAAGCAATCTTGTGCATCCAATAAGTTCATTTGTGTCATTGGATGAATATTTAGGTCATTTTCATCCTCCCTAGGCTTATTCTTGTCCAATTAGGGTTTCTAACCAAACTTGTGCATCCAATAGGTGTGTTTGTGTCATTGGATGAACATTTAGGTCATTTTCGTCCTCCCTAGTCTTATTCTTGTCCTATTAGGGTTTTAAGCAATCTTGTGCATCCAAAAAGTTCATTTGTGTCATTGGATGAATATTTAGGTCATTTTCGTCCTCCCTAGGCTTATTCTTGTCCAATTAGGGTTTCTAACCAATCTTGTGCATCCAATAGGTGTGTTTGTGTCATTGGATGAACATTTAGGTCATTTTCGTCCTCCCTATGCTTATTCTTGGCCAATTAGGGTTTTTAACCAATCTTGTGCATCCAATAGGTGTGTTTGTGTCATTGGATGAACATTTAGGTCATTTTCGTCCTCCCTAGGCTTATTTTTGTCCAATTAGGGTTTTTAACCAATCTTGTGCTTCCAATAAGTTCATTTGTGTCATTGGGTGAACATTTAGGTCATTTTCGTCATCCCTAGGCTTATTCTTGTCCAATTAGGGTTTCTAACCAATCTTGTGCATCCAATAGGTGTGTTTAGTCATTTGATGAACATTTAGGTTATTTTCGTTTTGCCTAGGCTTATTCTTGTCCAATTAGGGTTTTTAACCAATCTTGTGCATCCAATAAGTTCATTTGTGTTATTGGATTAACATTTAGGTCATTTTCGTCCTCCCTAGGCTTATTCTTGTCCAATTAGGGTTTCTAACCAATCTTGTGCATCCAATAGGTGTGTTTGTGTCGTTGGATGGACATTTAGGTCATTTTCGTCCTTCCTAGGCATATTCTTGTCCAATTAGGGTTTCTAACCAATCTTGTGCATCCAATAGGTGTGTTTGTGTCATTGGATGAATAGTTAGGTCATTTTCGTCCTCCCTAGGCTTATTCTTGTCAAATTAGGGTTTCTAACCAATTGTGGGCATCCAATAGGTGTGTTTGTGTCATTGGATGAACATTTAGGTCATTTTCGTCCTCCCTAGGCATATTCTTGTCCAATTAGGGTTTCTAACCAATCTTGTGCATCCAATAGGTGTGTTTGTGTCATTGGATGAACATTTAGGTCATTTTCGTCATCCCTAGGCTTATTCTTGTCCAATTAGGGTTTTTAACCAATCTTGTGCATCCAATAATTTAATTTGTGTCATTGGATGAATAGTTAGGTCATTTTCGTCCTCCCTAGGCTTATTCTTGTCCAATTAGGGTTTCTAACCAATCTTGTGCATCCAATAGGTGTGTTTAGTCATTTGATGAACATTTAGGTTATTTTCGTCCTCCCTAGGCTTATTCTTGTCCAATTAGGGTTTTTAACCAATCTTGTGCATCCAATAGGTGTGTTTAGTCATTTGATGAACATTTAGGTTATTTTCGTCCTCCCTAGGCTTATTCTTGTCGAATTAGGGTTTTTAACCAATCTTGTGCATCCAATAAGTTCATTTGTGTCATTGGATTAACATTTAGGTCATTTTCGTCCTCCCTATGCTTATTCTTGTCCAATTAGGGTTTTTAACCAATCTTGTGCATCCAATAAGTTCATTTGTGTCATTGGATGATCAATTAGGTCATTTTCGTCCTCCCTAGGCATATTCTTGTCCAACTAGGGTTTTTAACCAATCTTTTGCTTCCAATAGGTGTGTTTGTGTCATTGGATGATCAATTAGGTCATTTTCGTCCTCCCTAGGCTTATTCTTGTCCAATTAGGGTTTTTAACAAATCTTGTGCATCCAATAAGTTCATTTGTGTCATTGGATAATCAATTAGGTCATTTTCGTCCTCCCTAGGCATATTCTTGTCCAATTAGGGTTTTTAACCAATCTTGTGCATCCCATAACTTTGTTTGTGTCATTGAATTAATATTTAGGTCATTTTCGTCCTCCCTAGGCATATTCTTGTCCAATTAGGGTTTTTAACCAATCTTGTGCATCCAATAGGTGTGTTTGTGTCATTGGATGATCAATTAGGTCATTTTCGTCCTCCCTAGGCTTATTCTTGTCCAATTAGGGTTTTTAACCAATCTTGTGCATCCAATAAGTTCATTTGTGTCATTGGATGATCAATTAGGTCATTTTCGTCCTCCCTAGGCTTATTCTTGTCCAATTAGGGTTTTTAACCAATCTTGTGCATCCAATAAGTTCATTTGTGTCATCGGATGATCAATTAGGTCATTTTCGTCCTCCCTAGGCTTATTCTTGTCCAACTAGGGTTTTTAACCAAGCTTGTGCCTCCAATAGGTGTGTTTGTGTCATTGGATGATCAATTAGGTCATTTTCGTCCTCCCTAGGCTTATTCTTGTCCAATTTGGGTTTTTAACCAATCTTGTGTGTCCAATAAGTTCATTTGTGTTATTGGATTAACATTTAGGTCATATTCGTCCTCCCTAGGCATATTCTTGTCCAATTAGGGTTTTTAACCAATCTTGTGCATCCAATAGGTGTGTTTGTGTCATTGGATGATCCATTAGGACATTTTCGTCCTCCCTAGGCATATTCTTGTCCAGTTAGGGTTTTAACCAATCTTGTGCATCCAATAGGTGTGTTTGTGTCATTGGATGATCAATTAGGTCATTTTCGTCCTCCCTAGGCTTATTCTTGTCCAATTAGGGTTTTTAACCAATCTTGTGCATCCAATAAGTTCATTTGTGTCATTGGATGATCAATTAGGTCATTTTCGTCCTCCCTAGGCTTATTCTTGTCCAATTAGGGTTTTTAACCAATCTTGTGCATCCAATAAGTTTGTTTGTTTCATTGGATTAATATTTAGGTCATTTTCGTCCTCCCTAGGCATATTCTTGTCCAATTAGGGTTTTTAACCAATATTGTGCATCCAATAGGTGTGTTTGTGTCATTGGATGATCAATTAGGTCATTTTCGTCCTCCCTATGCTTATTCTTGTCCAATTAGGGTTTTTAACCAATCTTGTGCATCCAATAGGTGTGTTTGTGTCATTGGATGATCAATTAGGTCATTTTTGTCTTCCCTAGGCTTATTCTTGTCCAATTATGGTTTTTAACCAATCTTGTGCATCCAATAGGTGTGTTTGTGTCATTGGATGATCAATTAGGTCATTTTCGTCCTCCCTAGGCTTATTCTTGTCCAATTAGGGTTTTTAACCAATCTTGTGCATCCAATAAGTTTGTTTGTGTCATTGAATTAATATTTAGGTCATTTTCGTCCTCCCTAGGCATATTCTTGTCCAATTAGGGTTTTTAACATATCTTGTGCATCCAATAGTCGTGTTTGTGTCATTGGATAATCAATTAGGTCATTTTCGTCCTCCCTAGGCTTATTCTTGTCCAATTAGGGTTTTTAACCAATCTTGTGCATCCAATAAGTTCATTTGTGTCATTGGATTAACATTTAGGTCATTTTCGTCTTCCCTAGGCTTATTCTTGTCCAATTAGGGTTTCTAACCAATCTTGTGCATCCAATAGGTGTGTTTGTGTCATTGGATGAACATTTAGGTCATTTTCGTCCTCCCTATGCTTATTCTTGTCCAGTTAGGGTTTTTAACCAATCTTGTGCATCCAATAAGTTCATTTGTGTCATTGGGTGAACATTTAGGTCATTTTCGTCCTCCCTAGGCTTATTCTTGTCCAATTAGGGTTTCTAACCAATCTTGTGCATCCAATAGGTGTGTTTGTGTCATTGGATGAACATTTAGGTCATTTTCGTCCTCCCTATGCTTATTCTTGTCCAATTAGGGTTTTTAACCAATCTTGGGAATCCAATAGGTATGTTTGTGTCATTGGATGAACTTTTAGGTCATTTTCGTCCTCCCTAGGCTTATTCTTGTCCAATTAGGGTTTTTAACCAATCTTGTGCATCCAATAGGTGTGTTTGTGTCATTGGATGAACATTTAGGTCATTTTCGTCCTCCCTAGGCTTATTCTAGTCCAATTAGGGTTTTTAACCAATCTTGTGCATCCAATAGGTGTGTTTGTGTCATTGGATGAACATTTAGGTCATTTTCGTCCTTCCTAGGCTTATTCTTGTCCAATTAGGGCTTTTAACCAATCTTGTGCATCCAATAAGTTCATTTGTGTCATTGGATGAACATTTAGGTCATTTTCGTCCTCCCTATGCTTATTCTTGTCCAATTAGGGTTTTTAACCAATCTTGTGCATCCAATAGGTGTGTTTGTGTCATTGGATGAACATTTAGGTCATTTTCGTCCTCCCTAGGCTTATTCTTGTCCAATTAGGGTTTTTAACCAATCTTGTGCATCCAATAAGTTCATTTGTGTCTTTGGATTAACATTTAGGTCATTTTCGTCCTTCCTAGGCTTATTCTTGTCCAATTAGGGTTTCTAACCAATCTTGTGCATTCAATAGGTGTGTTTGTGTCATTGGATGAACATTTAGGTCATTTTCGTCCTCCCTAGGCTTATTCTTGTCCAATTAGGGTTTTTAACCAATCTTATGCATCCAATAAGTTCATTTGTGTCATTGGATGAACATTTAGGTCATTTTCGTCCTCCCTAGGCTTATTCTTTTCCAATTAAGGTTTTTAACCAATCTTGTGCATCCAATAAGTTCATTTGTGTCATTGGATGAATAGCTAGGTCATTTTCGTCCTCCCTAGGCTTATTCTTGTCAAATTAGGGTTTCTAACCAATCGTGTGCATCCAATAGGTGTGTTTGTGTCATTGGATGAACATTTAGGTCATTTTCGTCCTCCCTAGGCATATTCTTGTCCAATTAGGGTTTCTAACCAATCTTGTGCATCCAATAGGTGTGTTTGTGTCATTGGATGAACATTTAGGTCATTTTCGTCCTCCCTAGGCTTATTCTTGTCCAATTAGGGTTTTTAACCAATCTTGTGCATCCTATAAGTTCATTTGTGTCATTGGATTAACATTTAGGTCATTTTCGTCCTCCCTAGGCTTATTCTTGTCCAATTAGGGTTTCTAACCAATCTTGTGCATCCAATAAGTTCATTTGTGTCATTGGATGAACATTTAGGTCATTTTCGTCCCCCCAAGGCTTATTCTTGTCCAATTAGGGTTTCTAACCAATCTTGTGCATCCAATAGGTGTGTTTGTGTCATTTGATGAACATTTAGGTCATTTTCGTCCTCCCTATGCTTATTCTTGTCCAATTAGGGTTTTTAACCAATCTTGTGCATCCAATAGGTGTGTTTTTGTCATTGGATGAACATTTAGGTCATTTTCGTCCTCCCTAGGCCTTTTCTTGTCCAACTAGGGTTTCTAACCAATCTTGTGCATCCAATAGGTGTGTTTGTGTCATTGGATGAACATTTAGGTCATTTTCGTCCTCCCTAGGCTTATTCTTGTCCAATTAGGGTTTCTAACCAAACTTGTGCATCCAATAGGTGTGTTTGTGTCATTGGATGAACATTTAGGTCATTTTCGTCCTCCCTAGTCTTATTCTTGTCCTATTAGGGTTTTAAGCAATCTTGTGCATCCAAAAAGTTCATTTGTGTCATTGGATGAATATTTAGGTCATTTTCGTCCTCCCTAGGCTTATTCTTGTCAAATTAGGGTTTCTAACCAATCTTGTGCATCCAATAGGTGTGTTTGTGTCATTGGATGAACATTTAGGTCATTTTCGTCCTCCCTATGCTTATTCTTGGCCAATTAGGGTTTTTAACCAATCTTGTGCATCCAATAGGTGTGTTTGTGTCATTGGATGAACATTTAGGTCATTTTCGTCCTCCCTAGGCTTATTTTTGTCCAATTAGGGTTTTTAACCAATCTTGTGCTTCCAATAAGTTCATTTGTGTCATTGGGTGAACATTTAGGTCATTTTCGTCATCCCTAGGCTTATTCTTGTCCAATTAGGGTTTCTAACCAATCTTGTGCATCCAATAGGTGTGTTTAGTCATTTGATCAACATTTAGGTTATTTTCGTTTTGCCTAGGCTTATTCTTGTCCAATTAGGGTTTTTAACCAATCTTGTGCATCCAATAAGTTCATTTGTGTCATTGGATTAACATTTAGGTCATTTTCGTCCTCCCTAGGCTTATTCTTGTCCAATTAGGGTTTCTAACCAATCTTGTGCATCCAATAGGTGTGTTTGTGTCGTTGGATG
>JBBPBR010000441.1:0-18346 GCA_037974775.1 Cicer pinnatifidum
AGGGTTTCTAACCAATCTTGTGCATCCAATAGGTGTGTTTGTGTCATTGGATGAACATTTAGGTCATTTTCGTCCTCCCTAGGCTTATTCTTGTCCAATTAGGGTTTTTAACCAATCTTGTGCATCCAATAAGTTCATTTGTGTCATTGGATGAACATTTAGCTCATTTTCGTCCTCCCAAGGCTTATTCTTGTCCAATAAGGGTTTCTAACCAATCTTGTGCATCCAATAGGTATGTTTGTGTCATTTGATGAACATTTAGGTCATTTTCGTCCTCCCTTTGCTTATTCTTGTCCAATTAGGGTTTTTAATCAATCTTGTGCATCCAATAGGTGTGTTTGTGTCATTGGATGAACATTTAGGTCATTTTCGTCCTCCCTTGGCTTATTCTTGTCCAATTAGGGTTTCTAACCAATCTTGTGCATCCAATAGGTGTGTTTGTGTCATTGGATGAACATTTAGGTCATTTTCGTCCTCCCTAGGCTTATTCTTGTCCAATTAGGGTTTTTTAACCAATCTTGTGCATCCAATAAGTTCATTTGTGTCATTGGATTAATATTTAGGTCATTTTCGTCCTTCCTAGGCTTATTCTTGTCCAATTAGGGTTTTTAACCAATCTTGTGCATCCAATAAGTTCATTTGTGTCATTGGATTAACATTTAGGTCATTTTCGTCCTTCCTAGGCTTATTCTTGTCCAATTAGGGTTTCTAACCAATCTTGTGCATCCAATAAGTTCATTTGTGTCACTGGATGAACATTTAGGTTATTTTCGTCCTCCCTAGTCTTATTCTTGTCCAATTAGGGTTTTAAGCAATCTTGTGCATCCAATAAGTTCATTTGTGTCATTGGATGAATATTTAGGTCATTTTCATCCTCCCTAGGCTTATTCTTGTCCAATTAGGGTTTCTAACCAATCTTGTGCATCCAATAGGTGTGTTTGTGTCATTGGATGAACATTTAAGTCATTTTCGTCCTCCCTAGTCTTATTCTTGTCCAATTAGGGTTTTAAGCAATCTTGTGCATCCAATAAGTTCATTTGTGTCATTGGATGAATATTTAGGTCATTTTCGTCCTCCCTAGGCTTATTCTTGTCCAATTAGGGTTTCTAACCAATCTTGTGCATCTAATAGGTGTGTTTGTGTCATTGGATGAACATTTAGGTCATTTTCGTCCTCCCAATGCTTATTCTTGTCCAATTAGGGTTTTTAATTAATCTTGTGCATCCAATAGGTGTGTTTGTGTCATTGGATGAACATTTAGGTCATTTTCGTCCTCCCTAGGCTTATTCTTGTCCAATTAGGGTTTTTAACCAATCTTGTGCATCCAATAAGTTCATTTGTGTCATTGGGTGAACATTTAGGTCATTTTCGTCCTCCCTAGGCTTATTCTTGTCCAATTAGGGTTTTTAACCAATCTTGTGCATCCAATAAGTTCATTTGTGTCATTGGATTAACATTTATGTCATTTTCTTCCTCCCTAGCCTTTTTCTTGTCTAATTAGGGTTTCTAACCAATCTTGTGCATCCAATAGGTGTGTTTGTGACATTGGATGAACATTTAGGTCATTTTCGTCCTCCCTAACCTTATTCTTGTCCCATTAGGGTTTTTAACCAATCTTGTGCATCCAATAAGTTCATTTGTGTCATTGGATGAACATTTAGGTCATTTTCGTCCTCCGTAGGCTTATTCTTGTCCAATTAGGGTTTTTAACCAATCTTGTGCATCCAATAAGTTCATTTGTGTCATTGGATGAACATTTAGGTCATTTTCGTCTTCCCTAGGCTTATTCTTGTCCAATTAGGGTTTTTAAACAATCTTGTGCATCCAATAAGTTCATTTGTGTCATTGGATGAACATTTAGGTCATTTTCGTCCTCCCTAGGCTTATTCTTGTCCAATTAAAGTTTTTAACCAATCTTGTGCATCCAATAAGTTCATTTGTGTCATTGGATGAAAATTTAGGTCATTTTCGTCCTACCTAGGCTTATTCTTGTCCAATTAGGGTTTTTAACCAATCTTGTGCATCCAATAGGTGTGTTTGTGTCATTGGATGAACATTTAGGTCATTTTCGTCCTCCCTAGGCTTATTCTTGTCCAATTAGGGTTTTTAACCAATCTTGTGCATCCAATAAGTTCATTTGTGTCATTGGGTGAACATTTAGGTCATTTTCGTCCTCCCTAGGCTTATTCTTGTCCAATTAGGGTTTCTAAACAATCTTATGCATCCAATAGGTATGTTTGTGTCATTGGATGAACATTTAGGTCATTTTCGTCCTCCCTAGGCTTATTCTTGTCCAATTAGGGTTTTTAACCAATCTTGTGCATCCAATAGGTGTGTTTGTGTCATTGGATGAACATTTTGGTCATTTTCATCCTCCCTAGGCTTATTCTTGTCCAATTAGGGTTTTTAACCAATCTTGTGCATCCAATAAGTTCATTTGTGTCATTGGGTGAACATTTAGGTCATTTTCGTCCTCCCTAGGCTTATTCTTGTCCAATTAGGGTTTCTAACCAATCTTGTGCATCCAATAAGTTTATTTGTGTCATTGGATGAACATTTAGGTCATTTTCGTCCTCCCTAGTCTTATTCTTGTCCAATTAGGGTTTTTAACCAATCTTGTGCATCCAATAAGTTCATTTGTGTCATTGGATGAACATTTAGGTCATTTTCGTCCTCCCTAGGCTTATTCTTGTCCAATTAGGGTTTTTCAACCAATCTTGTGCATCCAATAAGTTCATTTGTGTCATTGGATGAACATTTAGGTCATTTTCGTCCTCCCTAGGCTTATTCTTGTCCAATTAGGGTTTTTAACCAATCTTGTGCATCCAATAAGTTCATTTGTGTCATTGGATGAACATTTAGGTTATTTTCGTCCTCCCTAGGCTTATTCTTGTCCAATTATGGTTTTTAACCAATCTTGTGCATCCAATAAGTTCATTTGTGTCATTGGATTAACATTTAGGTCATTTTCGTCCTCCCTAGGCTTATCCTTGTCCAATTAGGGTTTTTAACCAATCATGTGCATCCAATAGGTGTGTTTGTGTCATTGGATGAACATTTAGGTCATTTTCGTCCTCCCTAGGCTTATTCTTGTCCAATTAGGGTTTTTAACCAATCTTGTGCATCCAATAAGTTCATTTGTGTCATTGGATGAACATTTAGGTCATTTTCGTCCTCCCAAGGCTAATTCTTGTCCAATAAGGGTTTCTAACCAATCTTGTGCATCCAATAGGTGTGTTTGTGTCATTGGATGAACATTTAGGTCATTTTCGTCCTCCCTAGGCTTATTCTTGTCCAATTAGGGTTTTTAACCAATCTTGTGCATCCAATAAGTTCATTTGTGTCATTGGGTGAACATTTGTGTCATTTTCGTCCTCCCAAGGCTTATTCTTGTCCAATTAGGGTTTCTAACAAATCTTGTGCATCCAATAGGTGTGTTTAGTCATTTGATGAACATTTAGGTCATTTTCGTCCTCCCTAGGCTTATTCTTGTCCAATTAGTGTTTTTAACCAATCTTGTGCATCCAATAGGTGTGTTTGTGTCATTGGATGAACATTTAGGTCATTTTCGTCCTCCCTATGCTTATTCATGTCCAATTAGGGTTTTTAACCAATCTTGTGCATCCAATAGGTGTGTTTGTGTCATTGGATGAACATTTAGGTCATTTTCGTCCTCCCTAGGCTTATTCTTGTCCAATTAGGGTTTTTAACCAATCTTGTGCATCCAATATGTTCATTTGTGTCATTGGATGAACATTTAGGTCATTTTCGTCCTCCCTAGGCTTATTCTTGTCCAATTAGGGTTTCTAACCAATCTTGTGCATCCAATAGGTGTGTTTAGTCATTTGATGAACATTTAGGTCATTTTCGTCCTCCCTAGACTTATTCTTGTCCAATTAGTGTTTTTAACCAATCTTGTGCATCCAATAGGTGTGTTTGTGTCATTGGATGAACATTTAGGTCATTTTCGTCCTCCCTATGCTTATTCTTGTCCAATTAGGGTTTTTAACCAATCTTGTGCATCCAATAGGTGTGTTTGTGTCATTGGATGAACATTTAGGTCATTTTCGTCCTCCCTAGGCTTATTCTTGTCCAATTAGGGTTTTTAACCAATCTTGTGCATCCAATAAGTTCATTTGTGTCATTGGGTGAACATTTACGTCATTTTCGTCCTCCCTAGGCTTAGTCTTGTCCAATTAGGGTTTCTAACCAATCTTGTGCATCCAATAGGTGTGTTTAGTCATTTGATGAACATTTAGATTATTTTCGTCCTCCCTAGGCTTATTCTTGTCCAATTAGGGTTTTTAACCAATCTTGTGCATCCAATAAGTTCATTTGTGTCATTGGATTAACTTTTAGGTCATTTTCGTCCTCCCTAGGCTTATTCTTGTCTAATTAGGGTTTCTAACCAATCTTGTGCATCCAATAGGTGTGTTTGTGTCATTGGATGAACATTTAGGTCATTTTCGTCCTCCCTAGGCTTATTCTTTCCCAATCAGGGTTTTTAACCAATCTTGTGCATCCAATAAGTTCATTTGTGTCATTGGATGAATAGTTAGGTCATTTTCGTCCTTCCTAGGCTTATTCTTGTCAAATTAGGGTTTCTAACCAATCGTGTGCATCCAATAGGTGTGTTTGTGTCATTGGATGAACATTTATGTCATTTTCGTCCTCCCTAGGCATATTCTTGTCCAATTAGGGTTTCTAACCAATCTTGTGCATCCAATAGGTGTGTTTGTGTCATTGGATGAACATTTAGGTCATTTTCATCCTCCCTAGGCTTATTCTTGTCCAATTAGGGTTTTTGACCAATCTTGTGCATCCAATAAGTTCATTTGTGTCATTGGTTGAACATTTAGGTCATTTTCGTCCTCCCTAGGCTTATTCTTGTCCAATTAGGGTTTTTAACCAATCTTGTGCATCCAATAAGTTCATTTGTGTCATTGGATGAACATTTAGGTCATTTTCATCCTCCCTAGGCTTATTCTTGTCCAATTAGGGTTTTGAACCAATCTTGTGCATCCAATAGGTGTGTTTGTGTCATTGGATGAACATTTAGGCCATTTTCGTCCTCCCAAGGCTTATTCTTGTCCAATTAGGGTTTTTAACCAATCTTGTGCATCCAATAAGTTCATTTGTGTCATTGGGTGAACATTTAGGTCATTTTCGTCCTCCCTAGGCTTATTCTTGTCCAATTAGGGTTTCTAACCAATCTTGTGCATCCAATAGGTGTGTTTAGTCATTTGATGAACATTTAAGTTATTTTCGTGCTCCCTAGGCTTATTCTTGTCCAATTAGGGTTTTTAACCAATCTTGTGCATCCAATAAGTTCATTTGTGTCATTGGATTAACATTTAGGTCATTTTCGTCCTCCCTAGGCTTATTCTTGTCCAATTAGGGTTTCTAACCAATCTTGTACATCCAATAGGTGTGTTTGTGTCATTGGATGAACATTTAGGTCATTTTCATCCTCCCTAGGCTTATTCTTTTCCAATTAGGGTTTTTAACCAATCTTGTGCATCCAATAAGTTCATTTGTGTCATTGGATGAATAGTTAGGTCATTTTCGTCCTCCCTAGGCTTATTCTTGTCAAATTAGGGTTTCTAACCAATCGTGTGCATCCAATAGGTGTGTTTGTGTCATTGGATGAACATTTAGGTCATTTTCGTCCTCCCTAGGCATATTCTTGTCCAATTAGGGTTTGTAACCAATCTTGTGCATCCAATAGGTGTGTTTGTGTCATTGGATGAACATTTAGGTCATTTTCGTCCTCCCTAGGCTTATTCTTGTCCAATTAGGGTTTTTAACCAATCTTGTGCATCCAATAAGTTCATTTGTGTCATTGGATTAACATTTAGGTCATTTTCGTCCTCCCTAGGCTTATTCTTGTCCAATTAGGGTTTTTAACCTATCTTGTGCATCCAATAAGTTCATTTGTGTCATTGGACGAACATTTAGGTTATTTTCGTCCTCCCTAGGCTTATTCTTGTCCAATTAGGGTTTTTAACTAATCTTGTGCATCCAATAAGTTCATTTGTGTCATTGGACGAACATTTAGGTCATTTTCGTCCTCCCTAGGCTTATTCTTATCCAATTAGAGTTTCTAACCAATCTTGTGCATCCAATAGGTGTGTTTGTGTCATTGGATGAACATTTAGGTCATTTTCGTCCTCCCTAGGCTTATTCTTGTCAAATTAGGGTTTTAAGCAATCTTGTGCATCCAATTAGTTCATTTGTGTCTTTGGATGAATATTTAGGTCATTTTCATCCTCCATAGGCTTATTCTTGTCCAATTAGGGTTTTTAACCAATCTTGTGCATGCAATAGGTGTGTTTGTGTCATTGGTTGAACATTTAGGTCATTTTCATCCTCCCTAGGCTTATTCTTATCCAATTAGGGTTTCTAACCAATCTTGTGCATCAAATAGGTGTGTTTGTGTCATTGGATGAACGTTTAGGTCATTTTCGTCCTCCCAAGGCTTATTCTTGTCCAATTAGGGTTTTAAGCAATCTTGTGCATCCAATAAGTTCATTTGTGTCATTGGATTAACATTTAGGTCATTTTCGTCCTCCCTAGGCTTATTCTTGTCCAATTAGGGATTTTAACCAATCTTGTGCATCCAATAGGTGTGTTTGTGTCATCGGATGAACATTTAGGTCATTTTCGTCCTCCCTAGGCTTATTCTTGTCCAATTAGGGTTTTTAACCAATCTTGTGCATCCAATAAGTTCATTTGTGTCATTGGATTAACATTTAGGTCATTTTCGTCCTCCCTAGGCTTATTCTTGTCCAATTAGGGTTTCTTACAAATCTTGTGCATCCATTAGGTGTGTTTAGTCATTTGATGAACATTTATGTTATTTTCGTCCTCCCTAGGCTTATTCTTGTCCAATTAGGGTTTTTAACCAATCTTGTGCATCCAATAGGTGTGTTTGTGTCATTGGATGAACATTTAGGTTATTTTCGTCCTCCCTAGGCTTATTCTTGTCCAATTAGGGTTTTTAACCAATCTTGTGCATCCAATAAGTTCATTTGTGTCATTGGATTAACATTTAGGTCATTTTCGTCCTCCCTAGGTTTATTCTTGTCCAATTAGAGTTTCTAACCAATCTTGTGCATCCAATAGGTGTGTTTGTGTCATTGGATGAACATTTAGGTCATTTTCGTCCTCCCTAGGCTTATTCTTGTCCAATTAGGGTTTTTAACCAATCTTGTGCATCCAATAAGTTCATTTGTGTCATTGGATTAACATTTAGGTCATTTTCGTCCTTCCTAGGCTTATTCTTGAACAATTAGGGTTTCTTACCAATCTTGTGCATCCAATAGGTGTGTTTGTGTCATTGGATGAACATTTAGGTCATTTTGGTCCTCCCTAGGCTTACTCTTGTCCAATTAGGGTTTTTAACCAATCTTGTGCATCCAATAAGTTCATTTGTGTCATTGGATTAACATTTAGGTCATTTTCGTCCTTCCTAGGCTTATTCTTGTCCAATTAGGGTTTCTAACCAATCTTGTGCATCCAATAGGTGTGTTTGTGTCATTGGATGAACATTTTGGTCGTTTTCGTCCTCCCTAGTCTTATTCTTGTCCAATTAGGGTTTTAAGCAATCTTGTGCGTCCAATAAGTTCATTTGTGTCATTGAATGAACATTTAGGTCATTTTCGTCCTTCCTAGGCTTATTCTTGTCCAATTAGGGTTTCTAACCAATCTTATGCATCTAATAGGTGTGTTTGTGTCATTGGATGAACATTTAGGTCATTTTCGTCCTCCCTAGGCTTATTCTTGTCCAATTAGGGTTTTTAACCAATCTTGTGCATCCAATAAGTTCATTTGTGTCATTGGATTAACATTTAGGTCATTTTCGTCCTTCCTAGGCTTATTCTTGTCCAATTAGGGTTTCTAACCAATCTTGTGCATCCAATAGGTGTGTTTGTGTCATTGGATGAACATTTAGGTCATTTTCGTCCTCCCTAGGCTTATTATTGTCCAATTAGGGTTTTTAACCAATCTTGTGCATCCAATAAGTTCATTTGTGTCATTGGATGAACATTTAGGTCATTTTCGTCCTCCTAAGGCTTATTCTTGTCCAATTAGGGTTTCTAACCAATCTTGTGCATCCAATAGGTGTGTTTGTGTCATTGGATGAACATTTAGGTCATTTTCGTCCTCCCTAGGCTTATTCTTGTCCAATTAGGGTTTTTGACCAATCTTGAGCATCCAATAGGTGTGTTTGTGTCATTGGATGAACATTTAGGTCATTTTCGTCCTCCCTAGGCTTATTCTTGTCCAATTAGGGTTTTTAACCAATCTTGTGCATCCAATAAGTTCATTTGTGTCATTGGGTGAACATTTAGGTCATTTTCGTCCTCCCTAGGCTTATTCTTCTCCAATTAGGGTTTCTAACCAATCTTGTGCATCCAATAGGTGTGTTTAGTCATTTGATGAACATTTAAGTTATTTTCGTCCTCCCTAGGCTTATTCTTGTCCAATTAGGGTTTTTAACCAATCTTGTGCATCCAATAAGTTCATTTGTGTCATTGGATTAACATTTAGGTCATTTTCGTCCTCCCTAGGCTTATTCTTGTCCAATTAGGGTTTTTAACCAATCTTGTGGTTCCAATAGGTGTGTTTGTGTCATTCGATGAACATTTAGGTCATTTTCGTCCTCCCTATGCTTATTCTTGTCCAATTAGGGTTTTTAACCAATCTTGTGCATCCAATAGGTGTGTTTGTGTCATTGGATGAACATTTAGGTCATTTTCGTCCTCCCTAGGGTTATTCTTGTCCAATTAGGGTTTTTAACCAATCTTGTGCATCCAATAGGTGTGTTTGTGTCATTGGATGAACATTTAGGTTATTTTCGTCCTCCCTAGTCTTATTCTTGTCCAATTAGGGTTTTAAGCAATCTTGTGCATCCAATATGTTCATTTGTGTCATTGGTTTAACATTTAGGTCATTTTCGTCCTCCCTAGGCTTATTCTTGTCCAATTAGGGTTTCTAAACAATCTTGTGTATCCAATAGGTGTGTTTGTGTCATTGGATGAACATTTAGGTCGTTTTCGTCCTCCCTAGGCTTATTCTTGTCCAATTAGGGTTTTTAACCAATCTTGTGCATCCAATAAGTTCATTTGTGTCATTGGATTAACATTTAGGTCATTTTCGTCCTCCCTAGGCTTATTCTTGTCCAATTAGGGTTTCTAACCAATCTTGTGCATCCAATAGGTGTGTTTGTGTCATTGGATGAACATTTAGGTCATTTTCGTCCTCCCTAGGCTTATTCTTGTCCAATTAGGGTTTTTAACCTATCTTGTGCATCCAATAAGTTCATTTGTGTCATTGGATTAACATTTAGGTCATGTTCGTCCTTCCTAGGCTTATTCTTGTCCAATTAGGGATTCTAACCAATCTTGTGCATCCAATAGGTGTGTTTGTGTCATTGGATGAACATTTAGGTTATTTTCGTCCTCCCTAGTCTTATTCTGGTCCAATTAGGGTTTTAAGCAATCTTGTGCATCCAATAAGTTCATTTGTGTCATTGGATGAATATTTTGGTCATTTTCATCCTCCCTAGGCTTATTCTTGTCCAATTAGGGTTTCTAACCAATCTTGTGCATCCAATAGATGTGTTTGTGTCATTGGATGAACATTTAAGTCATTTTTGTCCTCCCTAGTCTTATTCTTGTCCAATTAGGGTTTTAAGCAATCTTGTGCATCCAATAAGTTCATTTGTGTCATTGGATGAATATTTAGGTCATTTTCGTCCTCCCTAGGCTTATTCTTGTCCAATTAGGGTTTCTAACCAATCTTGTGCATCCAATAGGTGTGTTTGTGTCATTGGATGAACATTTAGGTTATTTTCGTCCTTCCTAGTCTTATTCTTGTCCAATTAGGGTTTTAAGCAATCTTGTGCATCCAATAAGTTCATTTGTGTCATTGGATGAATATTTAGGTCATTTTCATCCTCCCTAGGCTTATTCTTGTCCAATTAGGGTTTCTAACCAATCTTGTGCATCCAATAGATGTGTTTGTGTCATTGGATGAACATTTAGGTCATTTTCGTCCTCCCTAGTCTTATTCTTGTCCAATTAGGGTTTTAAGCAATCTTGTGCATCCAATAAGTTCATTTGTGTCATTGGATGAACATTTAGGTTATTTTCGTCCTCCCTAGGCTTAGTTTTGTGCAATTAGGATTTTTAACCAATCTTGTGCATCCAATAGGTGTGTTTGTGTCATTAGATGAACATTTAGGTCATTTTCATCCTCCTTAGGCTTATTGTTGTCCAATTAGGGTTTTTAACCAATCTTGTGCATCCAATAGGTGTGTTTGTGTCATTGGATGAACATTTAGGTCATTTTCGTCCTCCCTAGTCTTATTCTTGTCCAATTAGGGTTTTAAGCAATCTTGTGCATCCAATAAGTTCATTTGTGTCATTGGATGAATAGTTAGGTCATTTTCGTCCTCCCTAGGCTTTTTCTTGTCCAATTAGGGTTTCTAAACAATATTGTGCATCCAATAGGTGTGTTTGTGTCATTGGATGAACATTTAGGTCATTTTCGTCCTCCCTAGGCTTATTCTTGTCCAATTAGGGTTTTTAACCAATCTTGTGCATCCAATAAGTTCATTTGTGTCATTGGATTAACATTTAGGTCATTTTCGTCCTCCCTAGGCTTATTCTTGTCCAATTAGGGTTTTTAACCAATCTTGTGCATCCAATAGGTGTGTATGTGTCATTGGATGAACATTTAGGTCATTTTCGTCCTCCCTAGGCTTATTCTTGTCCAATTAGGGTTTTTAACCAATCTTGTGCATCCAATAAGTTCATTTGTGTCATTGGATTAACATTTAGGTCATTTTCGTCCTCCCTAGGCTTATTCTTGTCCAATTAGGGTTTCTAACCAATCTTGTGAATCCAATTGGTGTGTTTGTGTCATTGGATGAACATTTAGGTCATTTTCGTCCTCCCTAGTCTTATTCTTGTCCAATTAGGGTTCTTAACCAATCTTGTGCATCCAATAAGTTCATTTGTGTCATTGGATGAACATTTAGGTCATTTTCGTCCTCCCTATGCTTATTCTTGTCCAATTAGGGTTTTTAACCAATCTTGTGCATCCAATAGGTGTGTTTGTGTCATTGGATGAACATTTAGGTCACTTTCGTCCTCCCTAGGCTTATTCTTGTCCAATTAGGGTTTTTAACCAATCTTGTGCATCCAATAAGTTCATTTGTGTCATTGGATGAACATTTAGGTCATTTTCGTCCTCCCAAGGCTTATTCTTGTCCAATTAGTGTTTCTAACCAATCTTGTGCATCCAATAGGTGTGTTTGTTTCATTTGATGAACATTTAGGTCATTTTCGTCCTCCCTATGCTTATTCTTGTCCAATTAGGGTTTTTAACCAATCTTGTGCATCCAATAAGTGTGTTTGTGTCATTGGATAAACATTTAGGTCATTTTCGTCCTCCTTAGGCTTATTCTTGTCCAATTAGGGTTTTTAACCAATCTTGTGCATCCAATAAGTTCATTTGTGTCATTGGGTGAACATTTAGGTCATTTTCGTCCTCCCTAGGCTTATTCTTGTCCAATTAGGGTTTCTAACCAATCTTGTGCATCCAATAGGTGTGTTTAGTCATTTGATGAACATTTAGGTTATTTTCCTCCTCCCTAGGCTTATTCTTGTCCAATTAGGGTTTTTAACCAATCTTGTGCATCCAATAAGTTCATTTGTGTCATTGGATTAACATTTAGGTCATTTTCGTCCTCCCTAGGCTTATTCTTGTCCAATTAGGGTTTCTAACCAATCTTGTGCATCCAATAGGTGTGTTTGTGTCATTGGATGAACATTTAGGTCATTTTCGTCCTCCCTAGGCATATGCTTGTCCAATTAGGGTTTCTAACCAATCTTGTGCATCCAATAGGTGTGTTTGTGTCATTGAATGAATAGTTAGGTCATTTTCGTCCTCCCTAGGCTTATTCTTGTCAAATTAGGGTTTCTAACCAATCGTGTGCATCCAATAGGTGTGTTTGTGTCATTGGATGAACATTTAGGTCATTTTCGTCCTCCCTAGGCATATTCTTGTCCAATTAGGGTTTCTAACCAATCTTGTGCATCCAATAGGTGTGTTTGTGTCATTGGATGAACATTTAGGTCATTTTCGTCCTCCCTAGGCTTATTCTTGTCCAATTAGGGTTTTTAACCAATCTTGTGCATTCAATAAGTTCATTTGTGTCATTGGATGAATAGTTAGGTCATTTTCGTCCTCCCTAGTCTTATTCTTGTCCAATTAGGGTTTCTAACCAATCTTGTGCATCCAATAGGTGTGTTTAGTCATTTGATGAACATTTAGGTTATTTTCGTCCTCCCTAGGCTTATTCTTGTCCAATTAGGGTTTTTAACCAATCTTGTGCATCCAATAGGTGTGTTTGTGTCATTGGATGAACATTTAGGTCATTTTCGTCCTCCTAAGGCTTATTCTTGTCCAATTAGGGTTTCTAACCAATCTTGTGCATCCAATAGGTGTGTTTGTGTCATTGGATGAACATTTAGGTCATTTTCGTCCTCCCTAGGCTTATTCTTGTCCAATTAGGGTTTTTAACCAATCTTGTGCATCCAATAAGTTCATTTGTGTCATTGGATTAACATTTAGGTCATTTTCGTCCTTCCTAGGCTTATTCTTGTCCAATTAGGGTTTCTAACCAACCTTGTGCATCCAATAGTTGTGTTTGTGTCATTGGATGAACATTTAGGTCATTTTCGTCCTCCCTAGGCATATTCTTGTCTAATTAGGGTTTTTAACCAATCTTGTGCATCCAATAAGTTCATTTGTGTCATTGGATTAACATTTAGGTCATTTTCGTCCTTCCTAGGCTTATTCTTGTCCAATTAGGGTTTCTAACCAATCTTGTGCATCCAATAGGTGTGTTTGTGTCATTGGATGAACATTTAGGTCATTTTCGTCCTCTCTAGGCTTATTCTTGTCCAATTAGGGTTTTTAACCAATCTTGTGCATCCAATATGTTCATTTGTGTGTTATTGGATGAACATTTAGGTCATTTTCGTCCTCCCTAGGCTTATTCTTGTCCAATTAGGGTTTCTAAACAATCTTATGCATCCAATAAGTGTGTTTGTGTCATTGGATGAACATTTAGGTCATTTCCGTCCTCCCTAGGCTTATTCTTGTCCAATTAGGGTTTTTAACCAATCTTGTGCATCCAATAAGTTCATTTGTGTCATTGGATTAACATTTAGGTCATTTTCGTCCTCCCTAGGCTTATTCTTGTCCAATTAGAGTTTTTAACCAATCTTGTGCATCAAATAGGTGTGTTTGTGTCATTGGATGAACATTTAGGTCATTTTCGTCCTCCCTAGGCTTATTCTTGTCCAATTAGGGTTTTTAACCAATCTTGTGCATCCAATAAGTTCATTTTTATCATTGGATGAACATTTAGGTTATTTTCGTCCTCCCTAGGCTTATTCTTGTCCAATTAGGGTTTTTAACCAATCTTGTGCATCCAATAAGTTCATTTGTGTCATTGGATTAACATTTAGGTCATTTTCGTCCTTCCTAGGCTTATTCTTGTCCAATTAGGGTTTCTAACCAATCTTGTGCATCCAATAGGTGTGTTTGTGTCATTGGATGAACATTTAGGATATTTTCGTCCTCCCTAGTCTTATTCTTGTCCAATTAGGGTTTTAAGCAATCTTGTGCATCCAATAAGTTCATTTGTGTCATTGGATGAATATTTAGGTCATTTTCATCCTCCCTAGGCTTATTCTTGTCCAATTAGGGTTTCTAACCAATCTTGTGCATCCAATAGGTGTGTTTGTGTCATTGGATGAACATTTAGGTCATTTTCGTCCTCCCTATGCTTATTCTTGTCCAATTAGGGTTTTTAACCAATCTTGTGCATCCAATAGGTGTGTTTGTGACATTGGATGAACATTTAGGTCTTTTTCGTCCTCCCTAGGCTTATTCTTGTCCAATTAGGGTTTTTAACCAATCTTGTGCATCCAATAAGTTCATTTGTGTCATTGGATGAACATTTAGGTCATTTTCGTCCACCCTAGGCTTATTCTTGTCCAACTAGAGTTTTTAACCAATCTTGTGCATCCAATAAGTTCATTTGTGTCATTGGATGAACATTTAGGTCATTTTCGTCCTCCCAAGGCTTATTCTTGTCCAATTAGGGTTTTTAACCAATCTTGTGCATCCAATAAGTTCATTTGTGTCATTGGATGAACATTTAGGTCATTTTCGTCCTCCCTAGGCTTATTCTTGTCCAATTAGGGTTTTTAACCAATCTTGTGCATCCAGTAAGTTCATTTGTGTAATTTGATGAACATTTAGGTCATTTTCGTCCTCCCTAGGCTTATTCTTGTCCAGTTAGGGTTTTTAACCAATCTTGTGCATCCAATAGGTGTGTTTGTGTCATTGGATGAACATTTAGGTCATTTTCGTCCTCCCAAGGCTTATTCTTGTCCAATTAGGGTTTCTAACCAATCTTGTGCATCCAATAGGTGTGTTTGTTTCATTGGATGAACATTTAGGTCATTTTCGTCCTCCCTAGGCTTATTCTTGTCCAATTAGGGTTTTTAACCAATCATGTGCATCCAATAAGTTCATTTGTGTCATTGGATTAACATTTAGGTCATTTTCGTCCTTCCTAGGCTTATTCTTGTCCAATTAGGGTTTCTAACCAATCTTGTGCATCCAATAGGTGTGTTTGTGTCATTGGATGAACATTTAAGTTATTTTCGTCCTCCCTAGTCTTATTCTTGTCAAATTAGGGTTTTAAGCAATCTTGTGTATCCAATAAGTTCATTTGTGTCATTGGATGAATATTTAGGTCATTTTCATCCTCCCTAGGCTTATTCTTGTCCAATTAGGGTTTCTAACCAATCTTGTGCATCCAATAGGTGTGTTTGTGTCATTGGATGAACATTTAGGTCATTTTCGTCCTCCCTAGGCTTATTCTTGTCCAATTAGGGTTTTTAACCAATCTTGTGCATACAATAGGTGTGTTTGTGTCATTGGATGAACATTTAGGTCATTTTCGTCCTCCCTAGGCTTATTCTTGTCCAATTAGGGTTTTAAGCAATCTTGTGCATCCAATAAGTTCATTTGTGTCATTTGATTAACATTTAGGTCATTTTCGTCCTCCCTAGTCTTATTCTTGTCCAATTAGGGTTTTAAGCAATCTTGTGCTTCCAATAAGTTCATTTGTGTCATTGGATTAACATTTAGGTCATTTTCGTCCTCCCTAGGCTTATTCTGGTCCAATTAGGATTTTTAACCAATCATGTGCATCCAATAAGTTCATTTGTGTCATTGGATGAACAATTAGGTCATTTTCGTCCACCCTAGGCTTATTTTTCTCCAATTAGGGTTTTTAACCAATCTTGTGCATCCAATAAGTTCATATGTGTCATTGGATGAACATTTAGGTCATTTTCGTCCTCCCTAGGCTTATTCTTGTCCAATTAGGGTTTCTAACCAATCTTGTGCATCCAATAGGTGTGTTTGTGTCATTGGATGAACATTTAGGTCATTTTCGTCCTCCCTAGGCTTATTCTTGTCCAATTAGGGTTTTTAACCAATCTTGTGCATCCAATAAGTTCATTTGTGTCATTGGGTGAACACTTAGGTCATTTTCGTTCTCCCTAGGCTTATTCTTGTCCAATTAGGGTTTCTAACCAATCTTGTGCATCCAATAGGTGTGTTTAGTCATTTGATGAACTTTTAGGTTATTTTCGTCCTCTCTAGGCTTATTCTTGTCCAATTAGGTTTTTTAACCAATCTTGTGCATCCAATAAGTTCATTTGTGTCATTGGATTAACATTTAGGTCATTTTCGTCCTCCCTAGGCTTATGCTTGTCCAATTAGGGTTTCTAACCAATCTTGTGCATCCAATAGGTGTGTTTGTGTCATTGGATGAACATTTAGGTCATTTTCGTCCTCCCTAGGCTTATTCTTGTCCAATTAGGGTTTTTAACCAATCTTGTGCATCCAATAAGTTCATTTGTGTCATTGCATGAACATTTAGGTCATTTTCGTCCTCCCAAGTCGGGTTTTTAACCAATTAGGGTTTCTAACCAATCTTGTGCATCCAATAGGTGTATTTGTGTCATTGGATGAACATTTAGGTCATTTTCGTCCTCCCTAGGCTTATTCTTGTCCAATTAGGATTTCTAACCAATCTTGTGCATCAAATAGGTGTGTTTGTGTCATTGGATGAACATTTAGGTCATTTTCGTCCTCCCTAGGCTTATTCTTGTCCAATTAGGGTTTTTAACCAATCTTGTGCATCCAATAAGTTCATTTGTGTCATTGGATGAACATTTAGGTCATTTTCGTCCTATCTAGTCATATTCTTGTCCAATTAGGGTTTTTATGCAATCTTGTGCATCCAATAGGTGTGTTTGTGTCATTGGATGAACATTTAGGTCATTTTCAACCTCCCTAGGCTTATTCTTGTCCAATTAGGGTTTTTAACCAATCTTGTGCATCCAATAAGTTCATTTGTGTCATTGGATGAACATTTAGGTCATTTTCGTCCTCCCTAGTCTTATTCTTGTCCAATTAGGGTTTTTATGCAATCTTGTGCATCCAATAGGTGTGTTTGTGTCATTGGAGGAACATTTAGGTCTTTTTCGTCCTCCATAGTCTTATTCTTGTCCAATTAGGGTTTTAACCAATCTTGTGCATCCAATATGTGGGTTTGTGTCATTGGATGAACATTTAGGTCATTTTCGTCCTCCCTATGCTTATTCTTGTCCAATTAGGGTTTTTAACCAATCTTGTGCATCCAATAAGTTCATTTGTGTCATTGGATGAACATTTAGGTCATTTTCGTCCTCCCTAGGCTTATTCTTGTCCAATTAGGGTTTTTAACCAATCTTGTGCATCCAATAAGTTCATTTGTGTCATTGGATGAACATTTAGGTCATTTTCGTCCTCCCTAGTCTTATTCTCGTCCAATTAGGGTTTTAAGCAATCTTGTGCATCCAATATGTGGGTTTGTGTCATTGGATGAACATTTAGGTCATTTTCGTCCTCCCTATGCTTATTCTTGTCCAATTAGGGTTTTTAACCAATCTTGTGCATCCAATATGTTCATTTGTGTCATTGGATGAACATTTAGGTCATTTTCGTCCTCCCTAGGCTTATTCTTGTCCAATTAGGGTTTTTAACCAATCTTGTGCATCCAATAAGTTCATTTGTGTCATTGGATGAACATTTAGGTTATTTTCGTCCTCCTAAGGCTTATTCTTGTCCAATTAGGGTTTCTAACCAATCTTGTGCATCCAATAGGTGTGTTTGTGTCATTGGATGAACATTTAGGTCATTTTTGTCCTCCCTATGCTTATTCTTGTCCAATTAGGGTTTTTAACCAATCTTGTGCATCCAATAGGTGTGTTTGTGTCATTGGATGAACATTTAGGTCATTTTCGTCCTCCCTAGGCTTATTCTTGTCCAATTAGGGTTTTAAGCAATATTGTGCATCCAATAAGTTCATTTGTGTCATTGGATGAATATTTAGGTCATTTTCGTCCTCCCTAGGCTTATTCTTGTCCAATTAAGGTTTCTAACCAATCTTGTGCATCCAATAGGTGTGTTTAGTCATTTGATGAACATTTAGATTACTTTCGTCCTCCCTAGGCTTATTCATGTCCAATTAGGGTTTTTAACCAATCTTGTGCATCCAATAAGTTCATTTGTGTCATTGGATTAACATTTAGGTCATTTTCGTCCTCCCTAGGCTTATTCTTGTCTAATTAGGGTTTCTAACCAATCTTGTGCATCCAATAGGTGTTTTTGTGTCATTGGATGACATTTAGGTCACTTTCGTCCTCCCTAGGCTTATTCTTTTCCAACCAGGGTTTTTAACCAATCTTGTGCATCCAATAAGTTCATTTGTGTCATTGGATGAATAGTTAGGTCATTTTCGTCCTCCCTAGGCTTATTCTTGTCAAATTAGGGTTTCTAACCAATCGTGTGCATCCAATAGGTGTGTTTGTGTCATTGGATGAACATTTAGGTCATTTTCGTCCTCCCTAGGCATATTCTTGTCCAATTAGGGTTTCTAACCAATCTTGTGCATCCAATAGGTGTGTTTGTGTAATTGGATGAACATTTAGGGCATTTTCGTCCTCCCTAGGCTTATTCTTGTCCAATTAGGGTTTTTAACCAATCTTGTGCATCCAATAAGTTCATTTGTGTCATTGGATGAACATTTAGGTTATTTTCGTCCTCCCTAGGCTTATTCTTGTCCAATTAGGGTTTTTAACCAATCTTGTGCATCCAATAAGTTCATTTGTGTCATTGGATGAACATTTAGGTCATTTTC
>JBBPBR010000442.1:0-32777 GCA_037974775.1 Cicer pinnatifidum
GCTTATTCTTGTCCAATTAGGGTTTTTAACCAATCTTGTGCATCCAATAAGTTCATTTGTGTCATTGGGTGAACACTTAGGTCATTTTCGTCCTCCCTAGGCTTATTCTTGTCCAATTAGGGTTTCTAACCAATCTTGTGCATCCAATAGGTGTTTTTGTGTCATTGGATGAACATTTAGGTTATTTTCGTCCTCCCTAGTCTTATTCTTGTCCAATAAGGGTTTTAAGCAATCTTGTGGATCCAATAAGTTCATTTGTATCATTGGATTAACATTTAGGTCATTTTCGTCCTCCCTAGGCTTATTCTTGTCCAATTAGGGTTTCTAACCAATCTTGTGCATCCAATAGGTGTGTTTGTGTCATTGGATGAACATTTAGGTCATTTTCGTCCTCCCTAGGCTTATTCTTGTCCAATTATGGTTTCTAACCAATCTTGTGCATCCAATAGGTGAGTTTGTGACATTGGATGAACATTTAGGTCATTTTCGTCCTCCCTAACCTTATTCTTGTCTCATTAGGGTTTTTAACCAATCTTGTGCATCCAATAAGTTCAATTGTGTCATTGGATGAACATTTAGGTCATTTTCGTCCTCCCTAGGCTTATTCTTGTCCAATTAGGGTTTTTAACCAATCTTGTGCATCCAATATGTTCATTTGTGTCATTGGATGAACATTTAGGTCATATTCGTCCTCCCAAGGCTTATTCTTGTCCAATTAGGGTTTCTAAACAATCTTGTGCATCCAATAGGTGTGTTTGTGTCATTGGATGAACATATAGGTCATTTTCGTCCTCTCTAGGCTTATTCTTGTCCAATTAGGGTTTTTAACCAATCTTGTGCATCCAATAAGTTCATTTGTGGCATTGGATTAACATTTAGGTCATTTTCGACCTCCCTATGCTTATTCTTGTCCAATTAGGGTTTCTAACCAATCTTGTGCATCCAATAGGTGTGTTTGTGTCATTGGATGAACATTTAGGTCATTTTCGTCCTCCCTAGGCTTATTCTTGTCCAATTAGGGTTTTTAACCAATCTTGTGCATCCAATAAGTTTAATTGTGTCATTGGATGAACATTTAGGTCATTTTCGTCCTCCCTAGGCTTATTCTTGTCCAATTAGGGTTTCTAAACAATCTTGTGCATCCAATAGGTGTGTTTGTGTCATTGGATGAACATTTAGGTCATTTTCGTCTTCCCTAAGCTTATTCTTGTCCAATTAGAGTTTCTAAACAATCTTGTGCATTCAATACGTGTGTTTGTGTCATTGGATGAACATTTAGGTCATTTTCGTCCTCCCTAGGCTTATTCTTGTCCAATTAGGGTTTCTAACCAATCTTGTGCATCCAATAGGTGTGATTGTGTCATTGGATGAACATTTAGGTCATTTTCGTCCTCCCTATGCTTATTCTTGTCCAATTAGGGTTTTTAACCAATCTTGTGCATCCAATAGGTGTGTTTGTGTCATTGGATGAACGGGTTTTAAGCAATCTTGTGCATCCAATAAGTTCGTTTGTGTCATTGGATGAATATTTAGGTCATTTTCGTTCTCCCTAGGCTTATTCTTGTCCAATTAGGGTTTCTAACCAATCTTGTGCATCCAATAGGTGTGTTTGTGTCATTGGATGAACATTTAGGTCATTTTCGTCCTCCCTATGCCCATTCTTGTCCAATTAGGGTTTTTAACCAATCTTGTGCATCCAATAGGTGTGTTTGTGTCATTGGATGAACATTTAGGTCATTTTCATCCTCCATAGGCTTATTCTTGTCCAATTAGGGTTTTTAACCAATCTTGTGCATCCAATAAGTTCATTTGTGTCATTGGATGAACATTTAGGTCATTTTCGTCCTCCCTAGGCTTATTCTTGTCCAATTAGGGTTTTTAACCAATCATGTGCATCCAATAAGTTCATTTGTGTCATTGGATTAACATTTAGGTCATTTTCGTCATCCGTAGGCTTATTCTTGTCCAATTAGGGTTCCTAACCAATCTAGTGCATCCAATAGTTGTGTTTGTGTCATTGGATGAACATTTAGGTCATTTTCGTCCTCCCTAGGCTTATTCTTGTCCAATTAGGGTTTTTAACCAATCTTGTGCATCCAATAAGTTCATTTGTGTCATTGGATGAACATTTAGGTCATTTTCGTCCTCCCAAGGCTTATTCTTGTCCAATTAGGGTTTCTAACCAATCTTGTGCATCCAATAGGTGTGTTTAGTCATTTGATGAACATTTAGGTTATTTTCGTCCTCCCTAGGCTTATTCTTGTTTAATTAGGGTTTTTAACCAATCTTGTGCATCCAATAAGTTCATTTGTGTCATTGGATTAACATTTAGGTCATTTTCGTCCTCCCTAGGCTTATTCTTGTCCAATTAGGGTTTTTAACCAATCTTGTGCATCCAATAGGTGTGTTTGTGTCATTGGATGAACATTTAGGTCATTTTCGTCCTCCCGAGGCTTATTCTTGTCCAATTAGGGTTTTTAACCAATCTTGTGCATCCAATAAGTTCATTTGTGTCATTGGATAAACATTTAGGTCATTTTCGTCCACCCTAGGCTTATTCTTGTCCAATTAGGGTTTTTAACCAATCTTGTGCATCCAATAGGCGTGTTTGAGTTATTGGATGAACATTTAGGTCATTTTCGTCCTCCCTAGGCTTATTCTTGTCCAATTAGGGTTTCTAACCAATCTTGTGCATCCAATAGGTGTGTTTGTGTCATTGGATGAACATTTAGGTCATTTTCGTCCTCCCTAGGCTTATTCTTGTCCAATTAGGGTTTTTAACCAATCTTGTGCATCCAATAAGTTCATTTGTGTCATTGGATAAACATTTAGGTCATTTTCGTCCAACCTAGGCTTATTCTTGTCCAATTAGGGTTTTTAACCAATCTTGTGCATCCAATAAGTTCATTTGTGTCATTGGATAAACATTTAGGTCATTTTCGTCCAACCTAGACTTATTCTTGTCCAATTAGGGTTTTTAACCAATCTTGTGCATCCAATAAGTTCATTTGTGTCATTGGATAAACATTTAGGTCATTTTCGTCCTCCCTAGGCTTATTCTTGTCCAATTAGGGTTTCTAACCAATCTTGTGCATCCAATAGGTTTGTTTGTGTCATTGGATGAACATTTAGGTCATTTTCGTCCTCCCTAGGCTTATTCTTGTCCAATTAGGGTTTTTAACCAATCTTGTGCATCCAATAAGTTCATTTGTTTCATTGGATTAACATTTAGGTCATTTTGTCCTCCCTAGGCTTATTCTTGTCAAATTAGGGTTTTTAACCAATCTTGTGCATCCAATAGGTGTGTTTGTGTCATTGGATGAACATTTAGGTCATTTTCGTCCTCCCTTGGCTTATTCTTGTCCAATTAGGGTTTTAAACAAATCTTGTGCATCCAATAAGTTCATTTGTTTCATTGGATTAACATTTAGGTCATTTTCGTCCTCCCTAGGCTTATTCTTGTCCAATTAGGGTTTCTAACCAATCTTGTGCATCCAATAGGTGTGTTTGTGTCATTGGATGAACATTTAGGTCATTTTCGTCCTCCCTAGGCTTATTCTTGTCCAATTAGGGTTTTTAACCAATCTTGTGCATCCAATTAGTTCATTTGTGTCATTGGATGAACATTTAGGTCATTTTCGTCCTCCCTAGGCTTATTCTTGTCCAATTAGGGATTTTAACCAATCTTGTGCATCCAATAGGTGTGTTTGTGTCATTGGATGAACATTTAGGTCATTTTCGTCCTCCCAAGGCTTATTCTTGTCCAATTAGGGTTTTTAACCAATCTTGTGCATCTAAAAAGTTCATTTGTGTCATTGGATGAACATTTAGGTCATTTTCGTCCTCCCTAGGCATATTCTTGTCCAATTAGGGTTTTTAACCAATCTTGTGCATCCAATAGGTGTGTTTGTGTCATTGGATGAACATTTAGGTCATTTTCGTCCTCCCTAGGCTTATTCTTGTCCAATTAGGGTTTTTAACCAATCTTGTGCATCCAATAAGTTCATTTGTGTCATTGGATTAACATTTAGGTCATTTTCGTCCTCCCTAGGCTTATTCTTGTGCAATTAGGGTTTTAAACCAATCTTGTGCATCCAATAGGTGTGTTTGTGTCATTTGATGAACATTTAGGTCATTTTCGTCCTCCCTAGGCTTATTCTTGTCCAACTATGGTTTTAAGCAATCTTGTGCAACCAATAAGTTCATTTGTGTCATTGGATTAACATTTAGGTCATTTTCGTCCTCCCTAGGCTTATTCTTGTCCAATTAGGGTTTTTAACCAATCATGTGCGTCCAATAAGTTCATTTGTGTCATTGGATGAACAATTAGGTCATTTTCGTCCATCCTATGCTTATTCTTGTCCAATTAGGGTTTTTAACCAATCTTATGCATCCAATAGGTTCATTTGTGTCATTGGATGAACATTTAGGTCATTTTCGTCCTCCCTAGGCTTATTCTTGTCCAATTAGGCTTTTTAACCAATCTTGTGCATCTAATAGGTGTGTTTGTGTCATTGGATGAACATTTAGGTCATTTTCGTCCTCCCTAGGCTTATTCTTGTCCAATTAGGGTTTTTAACCAATCTTGTGCATCCAATAAGTTCATTTGTGTCATTGGACGAACATTTAGGTCATTTTCGTCCTCCCTAGGCTTATTCTTGCCCAATTAGGGTTTTTAACTAATCTTGTGCATCCAATAAGTTCATTTGTGTCATTGGACGAACATTTAGGTCATTTTCGTCATCCCTAGGCTTATTCTTGTCCAATTAGGGTTTCTAACCAATCTTGTGCATCCAATAGGTGTGTTTGTGTCATTGGATGAACATTTAGGTCATTTTCGTCCTCCCTAGGCTTATTCTTGTCCAATTAGGGTTTTTAACCAATCTTGTGCATCCAATAAGTTCATTTGTGTCATTGGATTAACATTTAGGTCATTTTCGTCCTCCCTAGGCTTATTCTTGTCCAATTAGGGTATCTAACCAATCTTGTGCATCCAATAGGTGTGTTTAGTCATTTGATGTACATTTAGGTCATTTTCGTCCTCCCTAGGCTTATTCTTGTCCAATTAGGGTTTTTAACCAATCTTGTGCATCCAATAAGTTCATTTGTGTCATTGGATGAACATTTAGGTCATTTTCGTCCTCCCTAGGTTTATTCTTATCCAATTAGGGTTTCTAACCAATCTTGTGCATCCAATAGGTGTGTTTGTGTCATTGGATGAACATTTAGTTTATTTTCGTCCTCCTAGGCTTATTCTTGTCCAATTAGGGTTTCTAACCAATCTTGTGCATCCAATAGGTGTGTTTGTGTCATTGGATGAACATTTAGGTCATTTTCGTCCTCCCTAGGCTTATTCTTGTCCAATTAGGGTTTTTAACCAATCTTGTGCATCCAACAGGTATGTTTGTGTCATTGGATGAACATTTAGGTCATTTTCGTCCTCCCTAGGCTTATTCTTGTCCAATTAGGGTTTTTAACCAATCTTGTGCATCCAATAAGTTCATTTGTGTCATTGGATTAACATTTAGGTCATTTTCGTCCTCCCTAGGCTTATTCTTGTCCAATTAGGGTTTCTAACCAATCTTGTGCATCCAATAGGTGTGTTTGTGTCATTGGATGAACATTTAGGTCATTTTCGTCCTCCCTAGGCTTATTCTTGTCCAATTAGGGTTTTTAACCAATCTTGTGCCTCCAATAAGTTCGTTTGTGTCATTGGATTAACATTTAGGTCATTTTCGTCCTTCCTAGGCTTATTCTTGACCAATTAGGGTTTTTAACCAATCTTGTGCATCCAATAAGTTCATTTGTGTCATTGGATTAACATTTAGGTCATTTTCGTCCTCCCTAGGCTTATTCTTGTCCAATTAGGGTTTCTAACCAATCTTGTGCATCCAATAGGTGTGTTTGTGTCATTGGATGAACATTTAGGTCATTTTCGTCCTCCCTAGGCTTATTCTTGTCCAATTAGGGTTTTTAACCAATCTTGTGCATCCAATAAGTTCATTTGTGTCTTTGGGTGAACATTTAGGTCATTTTCGTCCTTCCTAGGCTTATTATTGTCCAATTAGGGTTTCTAACCAATCTTGTGCATCCAATAGGTGTGTTTAGTCATTTGATGAACATTTAGGTTATTTTCGTCCTCCCTAGGCTTATTCTTGTCCAATTAGGGTTTTTAACCAATCTTGTGCATCCAATAAGTTCATTTGTGTCATTGGATTAACATTTAGGTCATTTTCGTCCTCCCTAGGCTTATTCTTGTCCAATTAGGGTTTCTAACCAATCTTGTGCATCCAATAGGTGTGTTTGTGTCATTGGATCAACATTTAGGTCATTTTCGTCCTCCCTAGGCTTATTCTTGTCCAATTAGGGTTTTTAACCAATCTTGTGCATCCAATAGGTGTGTTTGTGTCATTGGATGAACATTTAGGTCATTTTCGTCCTCCCTAGTCTTATTCTTGTCCAATTAGGGTTTTTAACCAATTTTGTGCATCCAATAAGTTCATTTGTGTCCTTGGATGAACATTTAGGTCATTTTCGTCCTTCCTAGGCTTATTCTTGTCCAATTAGGGTTTCTAACCAATCTTGTGCATCCAATAGGTGTGTTTGTGTCATTGGATGAACATTTAGGTCATTTTCGTCCTCCCTAGGCTTATTCTTGTCCAATTAGGGTTTTTAACCAATCTTGTGCATCCAATAAGTTCATATGTGTCATTGGATTAACATTTAGGTCATTTTCGTCCTTCCTAGGCTTATTCTTGTCCAATTAGGGTTTCTAACCAATCTTGTGCATCCAATAGGTGTGTTTGTGTCATTGGATGAACATTTAGGTCATTTTCGTCCTCCCTAGCCTTATTCTTGTCCAATTAGGGTTTTAAGCAATCTTGTGCGTCCAATAAGTTCATTTGTGTCATTGGATGAACATTTAGGTCATTTTCGTCCTTCCTAGGCTTATTCTTGTCCAATTAGGGTTTCTAACCAATCTTGTGCATCCAATAGGTGTGTTTGTGTCATTGGATGAACATTTAGGTCATTTTCGTCCTCCCTAGGCTTATTCTTGTCCAATTAGGGTTTTTAACCAATCTTGTGCATCCAATAACTTTGTTTGTGTCCTTGAATTAATATTTAGGTCATTTTCGTCCTCCCTAGGCATATTCTTGTCCAATTAGGGTTTTTACACCAATCTTGGGCTTCCAATAGGTGTGTTTGTGTCATTGGATGATCAATTAGGTCATTTTCGTCCTCCCTAGGCTTATTCTTGTCCAATTAGGGTTTTTAACCAATCTTGTGCATCCAATAGGTGTGTTTGTGTCATTGGATGATCAATTAGGTCATTTTCGTCCTCCCTAGGCTTATTCTTGTCCAATTAGGGTTTTTAACCAATCTTGTGCATCCAATAAGTTTGTTTGTGTCATTGAATTATATTTAGGACATTTTCGTCCTCCCTAGGCATATTCTTTTCCAATTAGGGTTTTTAACCAATCTTGTGCATCCAATAGGTGTGTTTGCGGCAATGGATGATCAATTAAGTCATTTTCGTCCTCCCTAGGCTTATTCTTGTCCAATTAGGGTTTTTAACCAATCTTGTGCATCCAATAGGTGTGTTTGTGTCATTGGATGATCAATTAGGTCATTTTCGTCCTCCCTAGGCTTATTCTTGTCCAATTAGGGTTTTTAACCAATCTTGTGCATCCAATAAGTTCATTTGTGTCATTGGATGAACAATTAGGTCATTTTCGTCCACCCTAAGCTTATTCTTGTCCAATTAGGGTTTTTAACCAATCTTATGCATCCAATAAGTTCATTTGTGTCATTGGATGAACATTTAGGTCATTTTCGTCCTCCCTAGGCTTATTCTTGTCTAATTAGGGTTTTTAACCAATCTTGTGCATCCAATATGTTCATTTGTGTCATTGGATTAACATTTAGGTCATTTTCGTCCTTCCTAGGCTTATTCTTGTCCAATTAGGGTTTCTAACCAATCTTGTGCATCCAATAGGTGTGTTTGTGTCATTGGATGAACATTTAGGTAATTTTCGTCCTCCTTAGTCTTATTCTTGTCCAATTATGGTTTTAACCAATCTTGTGCATCCAATAAGTTCATTTGTGTCATTGGATGAACATTTAGGTCATTTTCGTCCTCCCTAGGCTTATTCTTGTCCAATTAGGGTTTCTAACCAATCTTGTGCATCCAATAGATGTGTTTGTGTCATTGGATGAACATTTAGGTCATTTTCGTCCTCCCTAGGCTTATTCTTGTCCAATTAGGGTTTTTAACCAATCTTGTGCATCCAATAAGTTCATTTGTGTCATTGGATTAACATTTAGGTCATTTTCGTCCTACCTAGGCTTATTCTTGTCCAATTAGGGTTTCTAACCAATCTTGTGCAACCAATAGGTGTGTTTGTGTCATTGGATGAACATTTAGGTCATTTTCGTCATCCCTATGCTTATTCTTTTCCAATTAGGGTTTTTAACCAATCTTGTGCATCCAATAAGTTCATTTGTGTCATTGGATGAACATTTAGGTCATTTTCGTCCTCCCAAGGCTTATTCTTGTCCAATTAGGGTTTCTAACCAATCTTGTGCATCCAATAGGTGTGTTTGTGTCATTGGATGAACATTTAGGTCATTTTCGTCCTCCCTAGTCTTATTCTTGTCCAATTAGGGTTTTAAGCAATCTTGTGCATCCAATAAGTTCATTTGTGTCATTGGATGAATGTTTAGGTCATTTTCGTCCTCCCTAGGCTTATTCTTGTCCAATTAGGGTTTCTAACCAATCTTGTGCATCCAATAGGTGTGTTTGTGTCATTGGATGAACATTTAGGTCATTTTCGTCCTCCCTAGGCTTATTCTTGTCCAATTAGGGTTTTTAACCAATCTTGTGCATCCAATATGTTTATTTGTGTCATTGGGTGAACATTTAGGTCATTTTCGTCCTCCCTAGGCTTATTCTTGTCCAATTAGGGTTTCTAACCAATCTTGTTTATCCAATAGGTGTGTTTGTGTCATTGGATGAACATTTAAGTCATTTTCGTCCTCCCTAGGCTTATTCTTGTCCAATTAGGGTTTCTAACCAATCTTGTGCATCCAATAGGTGTGTTTGTGTCATTGGATGAACATTTAGGTCATTTTCGTCCTCCCTAGGCTTATTCTTGTCCAATTAGGGTTTTTAACCAGTCTTGTGCATCCAATAAGTTCATTTGTGTAATTGGATGAACATTTAGGTCATTTTCGTCCTCCCTAGGCTTATTCATGTCCAATTAGGGTTTCTAACCAATCTTGTGCATCCAATAGGTGTGTTTGTGTCATTGGATGAACATTTAGGTCATTTTCGTCCTCCCTAGGCTTATTCTTGTCCAATTAGGGTTTTTAACCAATCTTGTGCATCCAATAAGTGTATTTGTGTCATTGGATTAACATTTAGGTCATTTTCGTCCTCCCTAGGCTTATTCTTGTCCAATTAGGGTTTTTAACCAATCTTGTGCATCCAATAGGTGTGTTTGTGTCATTGGATGAACATTTAGGTCATTTTCGTCCTCCCTAGGCTTATTCTTGTCCAATTAGGGTTTTTAACCAATCTTGTGCATCCAATAAGTTCATTTGTGTCATTGGATTAGCATTTAGGTCATTTTCGTCCTTCCTAGGCTTATTCTTGTCCAATTAGGGTTTCTAACCAATCTTGTGCATCCAATAGGTGTGTTTGTGTCATTGGATGAACATTTAGGTCATTTTCGTCCTCCTTAGTCTTATTCTTGTCCAATTATGGTTTTAACCAATCTTGTGCATCCAATAAGTTCATTTGTGTCATTGGATGAACATTTAGGTCATTTTCGTCCTCCCTAGGCTTATTCTTGTCCAATTAGGGTTTCTAACCAATCTTGTGCATCCAATAGATGTGTTTGTGTCATTGGATTAACATTTAGGTCATTTTCGTCCTCCCTAGGCTTATTCTTGTCCAATTAGGGTTTCTAACCAATCTTGCACATCCAATAGGTGTGTTTGTGTCATTGGATGAACATTTAGGTCATTTTCGACCTCCTTAGTCTTATTCTGGTCCAATTATGGTTTTAACCAATCTTGTGCATCCAATAAGTTCATTTGTGTCATTGGATGAACATTTAGGTCATTTTCGTCCTCCCTAGGCTTATTCTTGTCCAATTAGGGTTTCTAACCAATCTTGTGCATCCAATAGATGTGTTTGTGTCATTGGATTAACATTTAGGTCATTTTCGTCCTCCCTAGGCTTATTCTTGTCCAATTAGGGTTTCTAACCAATCTTGTGCATCCAATAGGTGTGTTTGTGTCATTGGATGAACATTTAGGTCATTTTCGTCCTCCCTAGGCTTATTCTTGTCCAATTAGGGTTTTTAACCAATCTTGTGCATCCAATAAGTTCATTTGTGTCATTGGATTAACATTTAGGTCATTTTCGTCCTACCTAGGCTTATTCTTGTCCAATTAGGGTTTCTAACCAATCTTGTGCAACCAATAGGTGTGTTTGTGTCATTGGATGAACATTTAGGTCATTTTCGTCATCCCTATGCTTATTCTTTTCCAATTAGGGTTTTTAACCAATCTTGTGCATCCAATAAGTTCATTTGTGTCATTGGATGAACATTTAGGTCATTTTCGTCCTCCCAAGGCTTATTCTTGTCCAATTAGGGTTTCTAACCAATCTTGTGCATCCAATAGGTGTGTTTGTGTCATTGGATGAACATTTAGGTCATTTTCGTCCTCCCTAGTCTTATTCTTGTCCAATTAGGGTTTTAAGCAATCTTGTGCATCCAATAAGTTCATTTGTGTCATTGGATGAATATTTAGGTCATTTTCATCCTCCCTAGGCTTATTCTTGTCCAATTAGGGTTTTTAACCAATCATGTGCGTCCAATAAGTTCATTTGTGTCATTGGATGAACAATTAGGTCATTTTCGTCCACCCTAAGCTTATTCTTGTCCAATTAGGGTTTTTAACCAATCTTATGCATCCAATAAGTTCATTTGTGTCGTTGGATGAACATTTAGGTCATTTTCGTCCTCCCAAGGCTTATTCTTGTCCAATTAGGGTTTCTAACCAATCTTGTGCATCCAATAGGTGTGTTTGTGTCATTGGATGAACATTTAGGTCATTTTCGTCCTCCCTAGGCTTATTCTTGTCCAATTAGGGTTTTTAACCAATCTTGTGCATCCAATAAGTTCATTTGTGTCATTGGATTAACATTTAGGTCATTTTCGTCCTTCCTAGGCTTATTCTTGTCCAATTAGGGTTTCTAACCAATCTTGTGCATCCAATAGGTGTGTTTGTGTCATTGGATGAACATTTAGGTCATTTTCGTCCTCCCTAGTCTTATTCTTGTCCAATTAGGGTTTTTAACCAATCTTGTGCATCTAATAAGTTCATTTGTGTCATTGGATGAACATTTAGGTCATTTTCGTCCTCCCTAGGCTTATTCTTGTCCAATTAGGGTTTTTAACCAATCTTGTGCATCCAATAGGTGTGTTTGTGTCATTGGATGAACATTTAGGTCATTTTCGTCCTCCCTAGGCTTATTCTTGTCCAATTAGGGTATTTAACCAATCTTGTGCATCCAATAAGTTCATTTGTGTCATTGGATGAACATTTAGGTCATTTTCGTCCTCCCTAGGCTTATTCTTGTCCAACTAGGGTGTTAAGCAATCTTGTGCATCCAATAAGTTCATTTGTGTCATTGGATTAACATTTAGGTCATTTTCGTCCTCCCTAGGCTTATTCTTGTCCAATTAGGGTTTTTAACCAATCTTGTGCATCCAATAGGTGTGTTTGTGTCATTGGATGAACATTTAGGTCATTTTCGTCCTCCATATGCTTATTCTTGTCCAATTAGGGTTTTTAACCAATCTTGTGCATCCAATAGGTGTGTTTGTGTCAATGGATGAACATTTAGGTCATTTTCGTCCTCCCTAGGCTTATTCTTGTCCAATTAGGGTTTTTAACCAATCTTGTGCATCCAATAAATTCAGTTGTGTCATTGGATTAACATTTAGGTCATTTTCGTCCTCCCTAGGCTTATTCTTGTCCAATTAGGGTTTTTAACCAATCTTGTGCATCCAATAGGTGTGTTTGTGTCATTGGATGAACATTTAGGTCATTTTCGTCCTCCCTAGGCTTATTCTTGTCCAATTAGGGTTTCTAACCAATCTTGTGCATTCAATAGGTGTATTTGTGTCATTGGATGAACATTTAGGTCATTTTCGTCCTCCCTAGGCTTATTCTGGTCCAATTAGGGTTTTTAAGCAATCTTGTGCATCCAATAAGTTCATTTGTGTCATTGGATGAACATTTAGATCATTTTCGACCTCCTTAGGCTTATTCTTGTCCAATTAGGGTTTCTAACCAATCTTGTGCATCCAATAGGTGTGTTTGTGTCATTGGATGAACATTTAGGTCATTTTCGTCCTCCCTAGGCTTATTCTTGTCCAATTAGGGTTTTTAACCAATCTTGTGCATCCAATAAGTTCATTTGTGTCATTGGATGAACATTTAGGTCATTTTCGTCCTCTGTAGGCTTATTCTTGTCCAATTAGGGTTTTTAACCAATCTTGTGCATCCAATAAGTTCATTTGTGTCATTGGATGAACATTTAGGTCATTTTCGTCCTCCCAAGGCTTATTCTTGTCCAATTAGGGTTTCTAACCAATCTTGTGCATCCAATAGGTGTGTTTGTGTCATTGGATGAACATTTAGGTCATTTTCGTCTCCAAAGTCTTATTCTTGTCCAATTAGGGTTTTAAGCAATCTTGTGCTTCCAATAATTACATTTGTGTCATTGGATGAATATTTAGGTCATTTTCATCCTCCCTAGGCTTATTCTTGTCCAATTAGGGTTTTTAACCAATCTTGTGCATCTAACAAGTTCAATTGTGTCATTGGATGAACATTTAGGTCATTTTCGTCCTCCCTAGGCTTATTCTTGTCCAATTAGGGTTTTTAACCAATCTTGTGCATCCAATAAGTTCATTTGTATCATTGGATTAACATTTAGGTCATTTTCGTCCTCCCTAGGCTTATTCTTGTCCAATTAGGGTTTCTAACCAATCTTGTGCATCCAATAGGTGTGTTTGTGTCATTGGATGAACATTTAGGTCATTTTCGTTCTCCCTAGGCTTATTCTTGTCCAATTAGGGTTTTTAACCAATCTTGTGCATCCAATAAGTTCATTTGTGTCATTGGGTGAACACTTAGGTCATTTTCGTCCTCCCTAGGCTTATTCTTGTCCAATTAGGGTTTCTAACCAATCTTGTGCATCCAATAGGTGTTTTTGTGTCATTGGATGAACATTTAGGTTATTTTCGTCCTCCCTATTCTTATTCTTGTCCAATTAGGGTTTTAAGCAATCTTGTGGATCCAATAAGTTCATTTGTATCATTGGATTAACATTTAGGTCATTTTCGTCCTCCCTAGGCTTATTCTTGTCCAATTAGGGTTTCTAACCAATCTTGTGCATCCAATAGGTGTGTTTGTGTCATTGGATGAACATTTAGGTCATTTTCGTTCTCCCTAGACTTATTCTTGTCCAATTAGGGTTTTTAACCAATCTTGTGCATCCAATAAGTTCATTTGTGTCATTGGATTAACATTTAGGTCATTTTCGTCCTCCCTAGGCTTATTCTTGTCCAATTAGGGTTTTTAACCAATCTTGTGCATCCAATAAGTTCATTTGTGTCATTGGATTAACATTTATGTCATTTTCGTCCTCCCTAGGCTTATTCTTGTCCAATTAGGGTTTCTAACCAATCTTGTGCATCCAATAGGTGTGTTTGTGACATTGGATGAACATTTAGGTCATTTTTGTCCTCCCTAACCTTATTCTTGTCCCATTAGGGTTTTTAACCAATCTTGTGCATCCAATAAGTTCAATTGTGTCATTGGATGAACATTTAGGTCATTTTCGTCCTCCCTAGGCTTATTCTTGTCCAATTAGGGTTTTTAACCAATCTTGTGCATCCAATATGTTCATTTGTGTCATTGGATGAACATTTAGGTCATTTTCGTCCTCCCTAGGCTTATTCTTGTCCAATTAGGGTTTTTAACCAATCTTGTGCATCCAAAAGGTTCATTTGTGTCATTGGATTAACATTTAGGTCATATTCGTCCTCCCTAGGCTTATTCTTGTCCAATTAGGGTTTTTAACCAATCTTGTGCATCCAATAGGTGTGTTTGTGTCATTGGATGAACATTTAGGTCATTTTCGTCCTCCCTAGGCTTATTCTTGTCCAATTAGGGTTTTTAACCAATCTTGTGCATCCAATAGGTGTGTTTGTGTCATTGGATGAACATTTAGGTCATTTTCGTTCTACCTAGGCTTATTCTTGTCCAATTAGGGTTTTTAACCAATCTTGTGCATCCAATAAGTTCATTTGTGTCATTGGATGAACATTTAGGTCATTTTCGTCCTCCCTAGGCTTATTCTTGTCCAATTAGGGTTTTTAACCAATCTTGTGCATCCAATAAGTTCATTTATGTCATTGGACGAACATTTAGGTCATTTTCGTCCTCCCTAGGCTTATTCTTGTCCAATTAGGGTTTTTAACCAATCTTGTGCATCCAATAAGTTCATTTGTGTCATTGGATGAACATTTAGGTCATTTTCGTCCTCCCTAGGCTTATTCTTGTCCAATTAGGGTTTTTAACCAATCTTGTGCATCCAATAAGTTCATTTGTGTCATTGGATGAACATTTAGGTCATTTTCGTCCTCCCTAGGCTTATTCTTGTCCAATTAGGGTTTTTATGCAATCTTGTGCATCCAATAGGTGTGTTTGTGTCATTGGACGAACATTTAGGTCATTTTCGTCATCCCAAAGCTTATTCTTGTCCAATTAGGGTTTTTATGCAATCTTGTGCATCCAATTGGTGTGTTTGTGTCATTGGACGAACATTTAGGTCATTTTCGTCCTCCCTAGGCTTATTCTTGTTCAATTAGGGTTTTTAACTAACCTTGTGCATCCAATAAGTTCATTTGTGTCATTGGTTGACCATTTAGGTCATTTTCGTCCTCCCTAGGCTTATTCTTGTCCAATTAGAGTTTTTAACCAACCTTGTGCATCCAATAAGTTCATTTGTGTCATTGGTGGATAATTTAGGTCATTTACGTCCTCCCTAGGCTTATTCTTGTCCAATTAGGGTTTTTAATCAATGTTGTGCGTCCAATAAGTTCATTTGTGTCATTGGATGAACATTTAGGTCATTTTCGTCCTCCCTAGGCTTATTCTTGTCCAATTAGGGTTTTTAACCAATCTTGTGCATCCAATAAGTTCATTTGTGTCATTGGATGAACATTTAGGTCATTTTCGTCCTCCCTAGGCTTATTCTTGTCCAATTTGGGTTTTTAACCAATCTTGTCCATCCAATAAGTTCATTTGTGTCATTGGATGAACATTTAGGTCATTTTCGTCCTCCCTAGGCTTATTCTTGTACAATTAAGGTTTTTAACCAATCTTTTGCATCCAATAAGGTCATTTGTGTCAATGGATGAACATTTAGGTCATTTTCGTCCTCCCTAGGCTTATTCTTGTCCAATTAGGGTTTTTAACCAATCTTGTGCATCCAATAAGTTCATTTGTGTCATTGGACGAACATTTAGGTCATTTTCGTCCTCCCTAGGCTTATTCTTGTCCAATTAGGGTTTTTAACCAATCTTGTGCATCCAATAAGTTCATTTGTGTTATTGGAGGAACATTTAGGTCATTTTCGTCCTCCCTAGTCTTATTCTTGTCCAATTAGAGTTTTTATGCAATCTTGTGCATCCAATAGGTGTGTTTGTGTCATTGGACGAACATTTAGGTCATTTTCGTCCTCCCTAGGCTTATTCTTGTCCAATTAGGGTTTTTAACCAATCTAGTGCATACAATAAGTTCATTTGTGTCATTGGATGAACATTTAGGTCATTTTCGTCCTCCCTAGGCTTATTCTTGTCCAATTAGGGTTTTTAACCAATCTTGTGCATCCAATAAGTTCATTTGTGTCATTGGATGAACATTTAGGTCATTTTCGTCCTCCCTAGGCTTATTCTTGTCCAATTAGGGTTTTTAACCAATCTTGTGCATCCAATAAGTTCATTTGTGTCATTGGATGAACATTTAGGTCATTTTCGTCCTCCCTATGCTTATTCTTGTCCAATTAGGGTTTTTAACCAACCTTGTGCATCCAATTAGTTCATTTGTGTCATTAGAGGAACATTTAGGTTATTTTCGTCCTCCCTAGTCTTATTCTTGTCCAATTAGGGTTTTTATGCAATCTTGTGCATCCAATAGGTGTGTTTGTGTCATTGGAGGAACATTTAGGTCATTTTCGTCCTCCCTAGGCTTATTCTTGTCTAATTAGGGTTTTTGACCAATCTTGTGCATCCAATAAGTTCATTTGTGTCATTGGATGAACATTTAGGTCATTTTCGTCCTCCCTAGGCTTATTCTTGTCCAATTAGGGTTTTTAACCAATCTTGTGCATCCAATAAGTTCATTTGTGTCATTGGATGAACATTTAGGTCATTTTCGTCCTCCATATGCTTATTCTTGTCCAATTAGGGGTTTTATGCAATCTTGTGCATCCAATAGGTGTGTTTGTGTCATTGGAGGAACATTTAGGTCATTTTCGTCCTCCCTAGTCTTATTCTTGTCCAATTAGGGTTTTTATGCAATCTTGTGCATCCAATAGGTGTGTTTGTGTCATTGGAGGAACATTTAGGTCATTTTCGTCCTCCCTAGGCTTATTCTTGTCTAATTAGGGTTTTCAACCAATCTTGTGCATCCAATAAGTTCATTTGTGTCATTGGATGAACATTTAGGTCATTTTCGTCCTCCCTAGGCTTATTCTTGTCCAATTAGGGTTTTTAACCAATCTTGTGCATCCAATAAGTTCATTTGTGTCATTGGATGAACATTTAGGTCATTTTCGTCCTCCCTAGGCTTATTCTTGTCCAATTAGGGTTTTCAACAAATTTTGTGCATCCAATACGTTCATTTGTGTCATTGGATGAACATTTAGGTCATTTTCGTTCTCCCTAGGCTTATTCTTGTCCAATTAGGGTTTTTAACCAATCTTGTGCATCCAATAAGTTCATTTGTGTCATTGGATGAACATTTAGGTCATTTTCGTCCTCCCTAGGCTTATTCTTGTCCATTTATGGTTTTTAACCAATCTTGTGCTTCCAATAGGTGTGTTTGTGTCATTGGACGAACATTTAGGTCATTTTCGTCCTCCCTAGGCTTATTCTTGTCCAATTAGGGTTTCTAACCAATCTTGTGCATCCAATAGGTGTGTTTGTGTCATTGGATGAACATTTAGGTCATTTTCGTCCTCCCTAGGCTTATTCTTGTCCAATTAGGGTTTTTAACCAATCTTGTGCATCCAATAAGTTCAATTGTGTCATTGGATGAACATTTAGGTCATTTTCGTCCTCCCTAGGCTTATTCTTGTTCAATTAGGGATTCTAAACAATCTTGTGCATCCAATAGGTGTGTTTGTGTCATTGGATGAACATTTAGGTCTTTTTCGTCCTCCCTAGGCTTCTTCTTGTCCAATGAGGGTTTTTAACCAATCTTGTGCATCCAATAAGTTCATTTGTGTCATTGGATTAACATTTAGGTCATTTTCGTCCTCCCTAGGCTTATTCTTGTCCAATTAGGGTTTCTAACCAATCTTGTGCATCCAATAGGTGTGTTTGTGTCATTGGATGAACATTTAGGTCATTTTCGTCCTCCCTAGGCTTATTCTTGTCCAATTAGGGTTTTTAACCAATCTTGTGCATCCAATAAGTTCATTTGTGTCATTGAATTAACATTTAGGTCATTTACGTCCTCCCTAAGCTTATTCTTGTCCAATTAGGGTTTCTAAACAATCTTGTGCATCCAATAGGTGTGTTTGTGTCATTGGATGAACATTTAGGTCATTTTCGTGCTCCCTAGGCTTATTCTTGTCCAATTAGGGTTTTAAGCAATCTTGTGCATCCAATAAGTTCATTTGTGTCATTGGATTAACATTTAGGTCATTTTCGTCCTCCCTAGGCTTATTCTTGTCCAATTAGGGTTTTAAGCAATCTTGTGCATCCAATAAGTTCATTTGTGTCATTGGATGAATAGTTAGGTCATTTTCGTCCTCCCTAGGCTTATTCTTGTCAAATTAGGGTTTCTAACCAATCGTGTGCATCCAATAGGTGTGTTTGTGTCATTGGTTGAACGTTTAGGTCATTTTTGTGCTCCCTAGGCTTATTCTTGTCCAATTAGGGTTTTTAACCAATCTTGTGCATCCAATAAGTTCATTTGTGTCATTGGATGAATATTTAGGTCATTTTCGTCCTCCCTAGGCTTATTCTTGTTTAATTAGGGTTTTTAACCAATCTTGTGCATCCAATAAGTTCATTTGTGTCATTGGATTCACATTTAGGTCATTTTCGTCCTCCCTAGGCTTATTCTTGTCCAATTAGGGTTTCTAACCAATCTTGTGCATCCAATAGGTGTGTTTGTGTCATTGGATGAACATTTAGGTCATTTTCGTCCTCCCTAGGCTTATTCTTGTTTAATTAGGGTTTTTAACCAATCTTGTGCATGCAATAAGTTCATTTGTGTCATTGGATTAACATTTAGGTCATTTTCGTCCTCCCTAGGCTTATTCTTGTCCAATTAGGGTTTCTAACCAATCTTGTGCATCCAATAGGTGTGTTTGTGTCATTGGATGAACATTTAGGTCATTTTGGTCCTCCCTAGGCTTATTCTTGTCCAATTAGGGTTTTTAACCAATCTTGTGCATCCAATATGTTCATTTGTGTCATTGGATGAACATTTAGGTCATTTTCGTCCTCCCTAGGCTTATTCTTGTCCAATTAGGGTTTCTAAACAATCTTGTGCATCCAATAGGTGTGTTGGTGTCATTGGATGAACATTTAGGTCATTTTCGTCCTCCCTAGGCTTATTCTTGTCCAATTAGGGTTTTTAACCAATCTTGTGCATCCAATAGGTGTGTTTGTGTCATTGGATGAACATTTAGGTCATTTTCGTCCTCCCTAGGCTTATTCTTATCAAATTAGGATTTTTAACCAATTTTGTGCATCCAATAGGTGTGTTTGTGTCATTAGATGAACATTTAGGTCATTTTCGTCCTCCCTATGCTTATTCTTGTCCAATTAGGGTTTTTAACCAATCTTGTGCATCCAATAAGTTCATTTGTGTCATTGGGTGAACACTTAGGTCATTTTCGTCCTCCCTAGGCTTATTCTTGTCCAATTAGGGTTTCTAACCAATCTTGTGCATCCAATAGGTGTTTTTGTGTCATTGGATGAACATTTAGGTTATTTTCGTCCTCCCTATTCTTATTCTTGTCCAATTAGGGTTTTAAGCAATCTTGTGGATCCAATAAGTTCATTTGTATCATTGGATTAACATTTAGGTCATTTTCGTCCTCCCTAGGCTTATTCTTGTCCAATTAGGGTTTCTAACCAATCTTGTGCATCCAATAGGTGTGTTTGTGTCATTGGATGAACATTTAGGTCATTTTCGTTCTCCCTAGGCTTATTCTTGTCCAATTAGGGTTTTTAACCAATCTTGTGCATCCAATAAGTTCATTTGTGTCGTTGGATTAACATTTAGGTCATTTTCGTCCTCCCAAGGCTTATTCTTGTCCAATTAGGGTTTCTAACCAATCTTGTGCATCCAATAGGTGTGTTTCTGTCATTTGATGAACATTTAGGTCATTTTCGTCCTCCCTAGGCTTATTCTTGTCCAATTAGGGTTTTTAACCAATCTTGTGCATCCAATAGGTGTGTTTGTGTCATTGGATGAACATTTAGGTCATTTTCGTCCACCCTGGGCTTATTCTTGTTCAATTAGGGTTTTTAACCAATCTTGTGCATCCAATAAGTTCATTTGTGTCATTGGATGAACATTTAGGTCATTTTCGTCCTCCCTAGGCTTATTCTTGTCCAATTAGGGTTTTTAACCAATCTTGTGCATCCAATAAGTTCATTTGTGTCATTGGATGAACATTTAGGTCATTATCGTCCTCCCTAGGCTTATTCTTGTCCAATTAATGTTTTTAACCAATCTTGTGCATCCAATAAGTTCATTTGTGTCATTGGATGAACATTTAGGTCATTTTCGTCCTCCCTAGGCTTATTCTTGTCCAATTAGGGTTTTTAACCAATCTTGTGCATCCAATAGGTGTGTTTGTGTCATTGGATAAACATTTAGGTCATTTTCGTCAACCCTAGGCTTATTCTTGTCTAATTAGGGTTTTTAACCAATCTTGTGCATCCAATAAGTTCATTTGTGTCATTGGATGAACATTTAGGTCATTTTCGTCCTCCCTAGGCTTATTCTTGTCCAATTAGGGTTTTTAACCAATCTTGTGCATCCAATATGTCCATTTGTGTCATTGGATGAACATTTAGGTAATTTTCGTCCTCCCTAGGCTTATTCTAGTCCAATTAGGGTTTCTAAACAATCTTGTGCATCCAATAGGAGTGTTTGTGTCATTGGATGAACATTTAGTTCATTTTCGCCCTCCCTAAGCTTATTCTTGTCCAATTAGGGTTTCTAACCAATCTTGTGCATCCAATAGGTGTGTTTGTGTCATTGGATGAACATTTAGGTCATTTTCGTCCTCCCTAGGCTTATTCTTGTCCAATTAGGGTTTTTAACCAATCTTGTGCATCCAATATGTTCATTTGTGTCATTGGATGAACATTTAGGTCATTTTCGTCCTCCCTAGGCTTATTCTTGTCCAATTAGGGTTTCTAAACAATCTTGTGCTTCCAATAGGTGTGTTTGTGTCATTGGATGAACATTTAGGTCATTTTCGTCCTCTCTAGGCTTATTCTTGTCCAATTAGGATTTTTAACCAATCTTGTGCATCCAATAAGTTCATTTGTGCCATTGAATTAACATTTAGGTCATTTTCGTCCTCCCTAGGCTTATTCTTGTCCAATTAGGGTTTTTAACCAACCTTGTGCATCCAATAAGTGTGTTTGTGTCATTGGATGAACATTTAGGTCATTTTCGTCCTCCCTAGGCTTATTCTTGTCCAATTAGGGTTTTTAACCAATCTTGTGCATCCAATATGTTCATTTGTGTCATTGGATGAACATTTAGGTCATTTTCGTCCTCCCTAGGCTTATTCTTGTCCAATTAGGGTTTCTAAACAATCTTGTGCATACAATAGGTGTGTTTGTGTCATTGGATGAACATTTAGGTCATTTTCGTCCTCCCTAGGCTTATTCTTGTCCAATTAGGGTTTTTAACCAATCTTGTGCATCCAATAAGTTCATTTGTGTCATTGGATGAACATTTAGGTCATTTTCGTCCTCCTAAGGCTTATTCTTGTTCAATTAGGATATCTAACCAATCTTGTGCTTCCAATAGGTGTGTTTGTGTCATTGGATGAACATTTAGGTCATTTTCGTCCTCCCTAGGCTTATTCTTGTCCAATTAGGGTTTTTAACCAATCTTGTGCATCCAATAAGTTCATTTGTGTCATTGGATTAACATTTAGGTCATTTTCGTCCTCCCTAGGCTTATTCTTGTCCAATTAGGGTTTTTAACCAATCTTGTGCATCCAATAGGCGTGTTTGTGTCATTGGATGATCAATTAGGTCACTTTTGTCCTCCCTAGGGTTTTTCTTTTCCAATTAGGGTTTTTAACCAATCTTGTGCATCCAATAAGTTCATTTGTGTCATTGGATTAACATTTAGGTCATTTTCGTCCTCCCTAGGCATATTCTTGTCCAATTAGGGTTTTTAACCAATCTTGTGCATCCAATAGGTGTATTTGTGTCATTGGACGAACATTTAGGTCATTTTCGTCCTCCCTAGGCTTATTCTTGTCCAATTAGGGTTTTTAACCAATCTTGTGCATCCAATAAGTTCATTTGTGTCATTGGATGAACATTTAGGTCATTTTCGTCCTCCCTAGGCTTATTCTTGTCCAATTAGGGTTTTTAACCAATCTTGTGCATCCAATAAGTTCATTTGTGTCATTGGATGATCATTTAGGTCATTTTCGTCCTCCCTAGTCTTATTCTTGTCCAATTAGGGTTTTAAGCAATCTTGTGCATCCAATATGTGTGTTTGTGTCATTGGATGAACATTTATGTCATGTTCTGCCTCCCTATGCTTATTCTTGTCCAATTAGGGTTTTTAACCAATCTTGTGCATCCAATAAGTTCATTTGTGTCATTGGATGAACATTTAGGTCATTTTCGTCCTCCCTAGGCTTATTCTTGTCCAATTAGGGTTTTTAACCAATCTTGTGCATCCAATAAGTTCATTTGTGTCATTGGATGAAAATTTAGGTCATTTTCATCCTCCCAAGTCTTATTCTTGTCCAATTAGGGTTTTAAGCAATCTTGTGCGTCCAATATGTGTGTTTGTGTCATTGGATGAACATTTAGGTCATTTTCGTCCTCCCTAGTCTTATTCTTGTCCAATTAGGGTTTTTATGCAATCTTGTGCATCCAAGAGGTGTGTTTGTGTCATTGGACGAACCTTTAGGTCATTTTCGTCTTCCCTAGGCTTATTCTTGTCCAATTAGGGATTTTAACCAATCTTGTGCATCCAATAAGTTCATTTGTGTCATTGGATGAACATTTAGGTCATTTTCGTCCTCCCTAGGCTTATTCTTGTCCAATTAGGGTTTTTAACCAATCTTGTGCATCCAATAAGTTCATTTGTGTCATTGGATGAACATTTAGGTCATTTTCGTCCTCCCTAGGCTTATTCTTGTCCAATTAGGGTTTTTAACCAATCTTGTGCATCCAATAAGTTCATTTGTGTCGTTGGATTAACAATTAGGTCATTTTCGTCCTCCCTAGGCTTATTCTTGTCCAATTAGGGTTTTTAACCAATCTTGTGCATCCAATAAGTTCATTTGTGTCATTGGATTAACATTTAGGTCATTTTCGTCCTCCCTAGGCTTATTCTTGTCCAATTAGGGTTTCTAACAAATCTTGTGCATCCAATTGGTGTGTTTGTGTCGTTGGATGAATATTTAGGTCATTTTCGTCCTCCCTAGTCTTATTCTTGTCCAATTAGGGTTTTAAGCAATCTTGTGCATTCAATAAGTTCATTTGTGACATTGGATGAATATTTAGGTCATTTTCATCCTCCCTAGGCTTATTCTTGTCCAATTAGGGTTTCTAACCAATCTTGTGCATCCAATAGGTGTGTTTGTGTCATTGGATGAACATTTAGGTCATTTTCGTCCTCCCTAGTCTTATTCTTGTCCAATTAGGGTTTTAAGCAATCTTGTGCATCCAATAAGTTCATTTGTGTCATTGGATTAACATTTAGGTCATTTTCGTCCACCCTATGCTTATTCTTGTCCAATTAGGGTTTTTAACCAATCATGTGCATCCAATAAGTTCATTTGTGTCATTGGATGAACATTTAGGTTATTTTCGTCCTCCCTAGTCTTATTCTTGTCCAATTAGGGTTTTAAGCAATCTTGTGCATCCAATAAGTTCATTTGTGTCATTGGATGAATAGTTAGGTCATTTTCGTCCTCCATAGGCTTATTCTTGTCAAATTAGGGTTTCTAACCAATCGTGTGCATCCAATAGGTGTGTTTGTGTCATTGGATGAACATTTAGGTCATTTTCGTCCTCCCTCGACTTATTCTTGTCCAATTAGGGTTTTTAACCAATCTTGTTCATCCAATAAGTTCATTTGTGTCATTGGATTAACATTTAGGTCATTTTCGTCCTTCCTAGGCTTATTCTTGTCCAATTAGGATTTCTAACCAATCTTGTGCATCCAATAGGTGTGTTTGTGTCATTGGATGAACATTTAGGTCATTTTCGTCCTCCCTAGGCTTATTCTTGTCCAATTAGGGTTTTTAACCAATCTTGTGCATCCAATAAGTTCATTTGTGTCATTGGATTAACATTTAGGTCATTGTCGTCCTCCCTAGGCTTATTCTTGTCCAATTAGGGTTTCTAAACAATCTTGTGCATCCAATAGGTGTGTTTGTGTCATTGGATGAACATTTAGGTCATTTTCGTCCTCCCTAGGCTTATTCTTGTCCAATTAGGGTTTTTAACCAATCTTGTGCATCCAATAAGTTCATTTGTGTCATTGGATGAACATTTAGGTCATTTTCGTCCTCCTAAGGCTTATTCTTGTTCAATTAGGGTTTCTAAGCAATCTTGTGCTTCCAATAGGTGTGTTTGTGTCATTGGATGAACATTTAGGTCATTTGCGTCCTCCCTAGGCTTATTCTTGTCCAATTAGGGTTTTTAACCAATCTTGTGCATCCAATAAGTTCATTTGTGTCATTGGATGAACATTTAGGTCATTTTCGTCCTCCCAAGTCTTATTCTTGTCCAATTAGGGTTTTAAGCAATCCTGTGCATCCAATAAGTTCATTTGTGTCATTGGATGAATATTTAGGTCATTTTCGTCCTCCCTAGGCTTATTCTTTTCCAATTAGGGTTTCTAACCAATCTTGTGCATCCAATAGGTGTGTTTGTGTCATTGGATGAACATTTAGGTCATTTTCGTCCTCCCTATGCTTATTCTTGTCCAATTAGGGTTTTTAACCAATCTTGTGCATCTAATAGGTGTGTTTGTGTCATTGGATGAACATTTAGGTCATTTTCGTCCTCCCTAGGCTTATTCATGTCCAATTAGGGTTTTTAACCAATCTTGTGCATCCAATAAGTTCATTTGTGTCATTGGATTAACATTTAGGTCATTTTCGTCCTTCCTAGGCTTATTCTTGTCCAATTAGGGTTTCTAACCATTCTTGTGCATCCAATAGGTGTGTTTGTGTCATTGGATGAATATTTAGGTTATTTTCGTCCTCCCTAGTCTTATTCTTGTCCAATTAGGGTTTTAAGCAATCTTGTGCATCCAATAAGTTCATTTGTGTCATTGGATGAACACTTAGGTCATTTTCGTCCTCCCTAGGCTTATTCTTGTCCAATTAGGGTTTCTAACCAATCTTGTGCATCCAATAGGTGTGTTTAGTCATTCGATGAACATTTAAGTTATTTTCGTCCTCCCTAGGCTTAATCTTGTCCAATTAGGGTTTTTAACCAATCTTGTGCATCCAATAAGTTCATTTGTGTCATTGGATGAACATTTAGGTCATTTTCGTCCTCCCTAGGCTTATTCTTGTCCAATTAGGGTTTTTAACCAATCTTGTGCATCCAATAAGTTCATTTGTGTCATTGGGTGAACATTTAGGTCATTTTCGTCCTCCCTAGGCTTATTCTTGTCCAATTAGGGTTTCTAACCAATCTTGTGGATCCAATAGGTGTGTTTAGTCATTTGATGAACATTTAGGTCATTTTCGTCCTCCCTAGGCTTATTCTTGTCCAATTAGGGTTTTTAACCAATCTTGTGCATCCAATATGTTCATTTGTGTCATTGGATGAACATTTAGGTCATTTTCGTCCTCCCTAGGCTTATTCTTGTTCAATTAGGGTTTTTAACCAATCTTGTGCATCCAACATGTTCATTTGTGTCATTGGATGAACATTTAGGTCATTTTCGTCCTCCCTAGGCTTATTCTTGTCCAATTAGGGTTTCTAAACAATCTTGTGCATCCAATAGGTGTGTTTGTGTCATTGGATGAACATTTAGGTCATTTTCGTCTTCCCTAGGCTTATTCTTGTCCAATAAGGGTTTCTAACCAATCTTGTGCATCCAATAAGTTCATTTGTGTCTTTGGATTAACATTTAGGTCATTTTCGTCCTCCCTAGGCTTATTCTTGTCCAATTAGGGTTTTTAACCAATCTTGTACATCCAATAAGTGTGTTTGTGTCATTGGATAAACATTTAGGTCATTTTCGTCCTCCCTATGCTTATTCTTATCAAATTAGGATTTTTAACCAATTTTGTGCATCCAATAGGTGTGTTTGTGTCATTGGATGAACATTTAGGTCATTTTCGTCCTCCCTATGCTTATTCTTGTCCAATTAGGGTTTTTTGACCAATCTTGTGCATCCAATAAGTTCATTTGTGTTATTGGATTAACATTTAGGTCATTTTCGTCCTCCCTAGGCTTATTCTTGTCCAATTAGGGTTTTTAACCAATCTTGTGCATCCAATAGGTGTGTTTGTGTCATTGGATGAACATTTAGGTCATTTTCATCCTCCCTAGTCTTATTCTTGTCCAATTAGGGTTTTTAACCAATCTTGTGCATCCAATAAGTTCATTTGTGTCATTGGATTAACATTTAGGTCATTTTCGTCCTCCCTAGGCTTATTCTTGTCCAATTAGGGTTTCTAACCAATCTTGTGCATCCAATAGGTATATTTGTGTCATTGGATGAACATTTAGGTCATTTTCGTCCTCCCTAGGATTATTCTTGTCCAATTAGGGTTTTTAACCAATCTTGTGCATCCAATAGGTGTGTTTGTGTCATTGGATGAACATTTAGGTCATTTTCGTCCTCCCTAGGCTTATTCTTGTCCAATTAGGGTTTCTAACCAATCTTGTGCATCCAATAGGTGTGTTTGTGTCATTGGATGAACATTTAGGTCATTTTCGTCCTCCCTAGGCTTATTCTTGTCCAATTAGGGTTTTTAACCAATCTTGTGCATCCAATAAGTTCACTTGTGTCATTGGATTAACATTTAAGTCATTTTCGTCCTCCCTAGCCTTATTATTGTCCAATTAGGGTTTCTAACCAATCTTGTGCATCCAATAGGTGTGTTTGTGTCATTGGATGAACATTTAGGTCATTTTCGTCCTCCCAATGCTTATTCTTGTACAATTAGGGTTTTTAACCAATCTTGTGCATCCAATAGGTGTGTTTGTGTCATTGGATGAACATTTAGGTTATTTGCGTCCTCCCTAGGCTTATTCTTGTCCAATTAGGGTTTTTAACCAATCTTGTGCATCCAATAAGTTCATTTGTGTCATTGGGTGAACATTTAGGTCATTTTCGTCCTCCCTAGGCTTATTCTTGTCCAATTAGAGTTTCTAACCAATCTTGTGCATCCAATAGGTGTGTTTAGTCATTTGATGAACATTTAGGTCATTTTCGTCCTCCCTAGGCTTATTCTTGTCCAATTAGGGTTTCTAACCAATCTTGTGCATCCAATAAGTTCATTTGTGTCATTGGATTAACATTTAGGTCATTTTCGTCCTCCCTAGTGTTATTCTTGTCCAATTAGGGTTTCTAACCAATCTTGTGCATCCAATAGGTGTGTTTGTGTCAATGGATGAACATTTAGGTCATTTTCGTCCTCCCTAGGCTTATTCTTGTCCAATTAGGGTTTCTAACCAATCTTGTGCATCCAATAGGTGTGTTTGTGTCATTGGATGAACATTTAGGTCATTTTCGTCCTCCCTATGCTTATTCTTATCCAATTAGGATTTTTAACCAATCTTGTGCATCCAATAGTTGTGTTTGTGTCATTGGATGAACTTTTAGGTCATTTTCGTCCTCCCTAGGCTTATTCTTGTCCAATTAGGGTTTTTAACCAATCTTGTGCATCCAATAGGTGTGTTTGTGTCATTGGATGAACATTTAGGTCATTTTCGTCCTCCCTAGGCTTATTCTTGTCCAATTAGGGTTTTTAACCAATCTCGTGCATCCAATAAGTTCATTTGTGTCATTGGATGAACATTTAGGTCATTTTCGTCCTCCCTAGGCTTATTCTTATCAAATTAGGATTTTTAACCAATTTTGTGCATCCAATAGGTGTGTTTGTGTCATTAGATGAACATTTAGGTCATTTTCGTCCTCCCTATGCTTATTCTTGTCCAATTAGGGTTTTTAACCAATCTTGTGCATCCAATAAGTTCATTTGTGTCATTGGGTGAACACTTAGGTCATTTTCGTCCTCCCTAGGCTTATTCTTGTCCAATTAGGGTTTCTAACCAATCTTGTGCATCCAATAGGTGTTTTTGTGTCATTGGATGAACATTTAGGTTATTTTCGTCCTCCCTATTCTTATTCTTGTCCAATTAGGGTTTTAAGCAATCTTGTGGATCCAATAAGTTCATTTGTATCATTGGATTAACATTTAGGTCATTTTCGTCCTCCCTAGGCTTATTCTTGTCCAATTAGGGTTTCTAACCAATCTTGTGCATCCAATAGGTGTGTTTGTGTCATTGGATGAACATTTAGGTCATTTTCGTTCTCCCTAGGCTTATTCTTGTCCAATTAGGGTTTTTAACCAATCTTGTGCATCCAATAAGTTCATTTGTGTCGTTGGATTAACATTTAGGTCATTTTCGTCCTCCCAAGGCTTATTCTTGTCCAATTAGGGTTTCTAACCAATCTTGTGCATCCAATAGGTGTGTTTCTGTCATTTGATGAACATTTAGGTCATTTTCGTCCTCCCTAGGCTTATTCTTGTCCAATTAGGGTTTTTAACCAATCTTGTGCATCCAATAGGTGTGTTTGTGTCATTGGATGAACATTTAGGTCATTTTCGTCCTCCCTAGGCTTATTCTTGTCCAATTAGGGTTTTTAACCAATGTTGTGCATCGAATAAGTTCATTTGTGTCATTGGATAAACATTTAGGTCATTTTCGTCCTCCCTAGGCTTATTCTTGTCCAATTAGGGTTTTTAACCAATCTTGTGCATCCAATAAGTTCATTTGTGTCATTGGATGAACATTTAGGTCATTTTCGTCCTCCCTATGCTTTTTCTTGTCCAATTAGGGTTTTTAACCAATCTTGTGCATCCAATAGGTGTGTTTGTGTCATTGGATGAACATTTAGGTCATTTTCGTCCTCCCTAGGCTTATTCTTGTCCAATTAGGGTTTTTAACCAATCTTGTGCATCCAATAAGTTTTTTTGTGTCATTGGATTAACATTTAGGTCATTTTCGTCCTCCCTAGGCTTATTCTTGTCCAATTAGGGTTTTTAACCAATCTTGTGCATCCAATAAGTTCATTTGTGTCATTGGATTAACATTTAGGTCATTTTCGTCCTCCCTAGGCTTATTCTTGTCAAATTAGGGTTTCTAACCAATCGTGTGCATCCAATCGGTCTGTTTGTGTCATTGGATGAACATTTAGGTAATTTTCGTCCTCCCTAGGCGTATTCTTGTCCAATTAGGGTTTTTAACCAATCTTGTGCATCCAATAGGTGTGTTTGTGTCATTGGATGAACATTTAGGTCATTTTCGTCCTCCCTAGGCTTATTCTTGTCCAATTAGGGTTTTTAACCAATCTTGTGCATCCAATAAGTTCATTTGTGTCATTGGATGAACATTTAGGTTATTTTCGTCCTCCCTATGCTTATTCTTGTCCAATTAGGGTTTTTAACCAATCTTGTGCATCCAATAAGTTCATTTGTGTCATTGGATGAACATTTAGGTCATTATCATCCTCCATAGTCTTATTCTTGTCCAATTAGGGTTTTTATGCAATCTTGTGCATCCAATAGGTGTGTTTGTGTCATTGGATGAACATTTTGGTCATTTTCGTCCTCCCTAGTCTTATTCTTGTCCAATTAGGGTTTTTAACCAATCTTGTGCATCCAATAGGTGTGTTTGTGTCATTGGATGAACATTTAGGTCATTTTCGTCCTCCCTAGGCTTATTCTTGTCCAATTAGGGTTTTTAACCAATCTTGTGCATCCAATAAGTTCATTTGTGTCATTGGATGAACATTTAGGTTATTTTCGTCCTCCCTAGTCATATTCTTGTCCAATTAGGGTTTTAAGCAATCTTGTGCATCCAATAAGTTCATTTGTGTCATTGGATTAACATTTAGGTCATTTTCGTCCTCCCTAGGCTTATTCTTGTCCAATTAGGGTTTTTAACCAATCTTGTGCATCCAATAGGTGTGTTTGTGTCATGGGATGAACATTTAGGTCATTTTCGTCCTCCCTATGCTTATTCTTGTCCAATTAGGGTTTTTAACCAATCTTGTGCATCCAATAGGTGTGTTTGTGTCATTGGATGAACATTTAGGTCATTTTCGTCCTCCCTAGGCTTATTCTTGTCCAATTAGGGTTTTTAACCAATCTTGTGCATCCAATATGTTCATTTGTGTCATTGGATGAACATTTAGGTCATTTTCGTCCTCCCTAGGCTTATTCTTGTCCAATTATGTTTTCTAAACAATCTTGTGCATCCAATAGGTGTGTTTGTGTCATTGGATGAACATTTAGGTCATTTTTGTCCTCCTTAGGCTTATTCTTGTCCAATTAGGGTTTTTAACCAATCTTGTGCATCCAATAAATTCATTTGTGTCATTGGATTAACATTTAGGTCATTTTCGTCCTCCCTAGGCTTATTCTTGTCCAATTAGGGTTTTTAACCAATCTTGTGCATCCAATAGGTGTGTTTGTGTCATTGGATGAACATTTAGGTCATTTTCGTCCTCCCTAGGCTTATTCTTGTCCAATTAGGGTATTTAACCAATCTTGTGCATCCAATAAGTTTATTTGTGTCATTGGGTGAACATTTAGGTCATTTTCGTCCGCCCTAGGCTTATTCTTGTCCAATTAGGGTTTCTAACCAATCTTGTGCATCCAATAGGTGTGTTTAGTCATTTGATGAACATTTATGTCATTTTCGTCCTCCCCAGGCTTATTCTTGTCCAATTAGGGTTTCTAACCAATCTTGTGCATCCAATAGGTGTGTTTGTGTCATTGGATGAACATTTAGGTCATTTTTCGTCCTCCGTAGGCTTATTCTTGTCCAATTAGGGTTTTTAACCAATCTTGTGCATCCAATAAGTTCATTTGTGTCATTGGATGAACATTTAGGTCATTTTCGTCCTCCCAAGGCTTATTCTTGTCCAATTAGGGTTTCTAACCAATCTTGTGCATCCAATAGGTGTGTTTATGTCATTGGATGAACATTTAGGTCATTTTCGTCCTCCCTAGTCTTATTCTTGTCCAATTAGGGTTTTAAGCAATATTGTGCTTCCAATAAGTTCATTTGTGTCATTGGATGAATATTTAGGTCATTTTCATCCTCCCTAGGCATATTCTTGTCCAATTAGGGTTTCTAACCAATCTTGTGCATCCAATAGGTGTGTTTGTGTCATTGGATGAACATTTAGGTCATTTTCGTCCTCCCTAGTCTTATTCTTGTCCAATTAGGGTTTTAAGCAATCTTGTGCATCCAATAAGTTCATTTGTGTCATTGGATGAATGTTTAGGTCATTTTCGTCCTCCCTAGGCTTATTCTTGTCCAATTAGGGTTTCTAACCAATCTTGTGCATCCAATAGGTGTGTTTGTGTCATTGGATGAACATTTAGGTCATTTTCGTCCTCCCTAGGCTTATTCTTGTCCAATTAGGGTTTTTAACCAATCTTGTGCATCCAATATGTTTATTTGTGTCATTGGGTGAACATTTAGGTCATTTTCGTCCTCCCTAGGCTTATTCTTGTCCAATTAGGGTTTCTAACCAATCTTGTTTATCCAATAGGTGTGTTTGTGTCATTGGATGAACATTTAAGTCATTTTCGTCCTCCCTAGGCTTATTCTTGTCCAATTAGGGTTTCTAACCAATCTTGTGCATCCAATAGGTGTGTTTGTGTCATTGGATGAACATTTAGGTCATTTTCGTCCTCCCTAGGCTTATTCTTGTCCAATTAGGGTTTTTAACCAATCTTGTGCATCCAATAAGTTCATTTGTGTCATTGGATAAACATTTAGGTCATTTTCATCCTCCCTAGGCTTATTCTTGTCCAATTAGGGTTTCTAACCAATCTTGTTCATCCAATAGGTGTGTTTAGTCATTTGATGAACATTTAGGTTATTTTCGTCCTCCCTAGGCTTATTCCTGTCCAATTAGGGTTTTTAACCAATCTTGTGCATCCAATAAGTTCATTTGTGTCATTGGATTAACATTTAGATCATTTTCGTCCTCCCTAGGCTTATTCTTGTCCAATTAGGGTTTCTAACCAATCTTGTGCATCCAATAGGTGTGTTTGTGTCATTGGATGAACATTTAGGTCATTTTCGTCCTCCGTAGGCTTATTCTTGTCCAATTAGGGTTTTTAACCAATCTTGTGCATCCAATAGGTGTGTTTGTGTCATTGGATGAACATTTAGGTCATTTTCGTCCTCCCTAGGCTTATTCTTGTCCAATTAGGGTATTTAACCAATCTTGTGCATCCAATAAGTTTATTTGTGTCATTGGGTGAACATTTAGGTCATTTTCGTCCGCCCTAGGCTTATTCTTGTCCAATTAGGGTTTCTAACCAATCTTGTGCATCCAATAGGTGTGTTTAGTCATTTGATGAACATTTATGTCATTTTCGTCCTCCCCAGGCTTATTCTTGTCCAATTAGGGTTTCTAACCAATCTTGTGCATCCAATAGGTGTGTTTGTGTCATTGGATGAACATTTAGGTCATTTTTCGTCCTCCGTAGGCTTATTCTTGTCCAATTAGGGTTTTTAACCAATCTTGTACATCCAATAAGTTCATTTGTGTCATTGGATGAACATTTAGGTCATTTTCGTCCTCCCAAGGCTTATTCTTGTCCAATATGGGTTTCTAACCAATCTTGTGCATCCAATAGGTGTGTTTGTGTCATTGGATGAACATTTAGGTCATTTTCGTCCTCCCTAGTCTTATTCTTGTCCAATTAGGGTTTTAAGCAATATTGTGCTTCCAATAAGTTCATTTGTGTCATTGGATGAATATTTAGGTCATTTTCATCCTCCCTAGGCATATTCTTGTCCAATTAGGGTTTCTAACCAATCTTGTGCATCCAATAGGTGTGTTTGTGTCATTGGATGAACATTTAGGTCATTTTCGTCCTCCCTAGTCTTATTCTTGTCCAATTAGGGTTTTAAGCAATCTTGTGCATCCAATAAGTTCATTTG